>SJYX01004071.1:380657-391374 GCA_006410675.1 Oreotragus oreotragus | reverse complement strand
TTTTTTTTTTTTTAATGTGAAAAATAAAACTTTTGCAGGCTGGATTTGATCACAGGCTTTAATTTGCACACCTTGCTTAAATGATTAAATATATTGCTTATCATCCGAACTTTTAGTACTAGACATTTAAAAACTTTGTTTACAAAACAAAAACATGCTGACTCCTTTTCAAAATTTTCTTATTTCAGTAGACCTAGCTTTCATAAATTTAGAACTATTTTTGCAAATCTCCATATGACCTCTTTAGTTTCCACTGAATTTTTCACACTGAAATTTGGAGTATAGCTGGTTGAATAGAAGTGCAGTAGGCTCAGAGACAACTTGCTTGATTATATATATTCAAGCACTTTTAAGTTTACTTGAATTTGCCATACATCACCATGAATCCACCTTAAATTTAGAACTATTTTTGCAAATCTCCATATGACCTCTTTAGTTTCCACTGAATTTTTCACACTGAAATTTGGAGTATAGCTGGTTGAATAGAAGTGCAGTAGGCTCAGAGACAACTTGCTTGATTATATATATTCAAGCACTTTTAAGTTTACTTGAATTTGCCATACATCACCATGAATCCACCATGGTATGGGGAGGGAGGTGGGAAGGGGGTTCAGGATTGGGAACACGTGTACACCCATGGCAGATTCATGTTGATGTATGGCAAAACCAATATAATATTTTAAAGTAAAATAATAATAATAAAGAAAATAAATAAATACATTTACTTGAAAGTATAAGGTACACTCATCTCAACACAGAAAATTCATTCTTTAAACTGTTACTTTTCTATTAAATCTGAATTCACCAAACATTTAAAGAATATAGTCTATGTGAATACATAGCTTACAGGTGACTTCTATTCTACAAAATATAATGTGGTAAGTTCTATAAAGGCTGTCTCTTATACACATCNCACTCATCTCAACACAGAAAATTCATTCTTTAAACTGTTACTTTTCTATTAAATCTGAATTCACCAAACATTTAAAGAATATAGTCTATGTGAATACATAGCTTACAGGTGACTTCTATTCTACAAAATATAATGTGGTAAGTTCTATAAAGGAGGGATGGATAATTTGATATGATTAGATAAGGCGTTTTTTCTATCAGTTTGCCAAGCTGGCAAGTGCTAGAAAAATGGTTCACATATACAGGAAATTTCTGTAAAGCAATATCTTAGTGCAAAAAAAATGGGTTCAACCCTTGGCCTTCACGTATAACCCTTGTTCTTAATAGAAATTGGTGCTGTGGTTTCCAAGACTGAGTGCATAGCACAGTTTCAGAGATCAGGAACTGCTTTAGGAATGACAATGATATGTTCTATGCCAAGACACAGAACAGTACCTTGCACATGGTACATATTCAATCAATATTTGTTGAATAACTAGATGAATGGATCATTCAAGGTTCAGTTAAGAGGACTGGAGGGTTTTGTCTTGTTTTAGACACATGATGCCCCTGAGAAATATGTGGGCAGTTATCACAGTCTCTAATGTGGATCACTGAGCTCACCAGGTTTCTTCCAGGTGTGAAGAGATACCTCTGTAATCATTTGACTTAGTAAGGCAGATGGTCAGTTACAAGTAAGAGTTAAACATGCGCTTCTTCTTGCACTCTTCCCCTTTCAATAATCTAAGTGTTTCAGCCTATGAGATGAAACTTGCTGTGGTGTCAGAGTCTTCAGTGCATCCCGGAATAGTTATTTTCCAAGTTTTAGAGTCATAGAGTCAATTCAGTTGCTTAGTGTTTGTGTTTAAAATCAAACTGACTGTATCAATGCTTTCTCAGCTTCTTTTTTAAGAGAATATTTGGGGACTTCCCTGGTGTCCAGTGGTTAAAACTTTACCTTCCAACACAGAGGATGTAGATTTGATCCCTGGTTGGGGAGCTAATTTCACGTGCTTCAGGGCCAAAAAGCCAAAACGTGTTTTAAGCAATATTGTAACAAATTCAATACAGACCTTAAAAATGGTCCACATCAAAAAATCTTAAAAAAGGAAAAGAGAGAATGTTTAGCTTATCAGAATACTAATATGCAGTACCTAGTGCACGCGTGCATGCTAAGTAGCTTTGGTTGTGTATGACTCTGGGCAACCCTATAGACTGTAGCCCACCAGGCTTCTCTGTCCATGGGATTCTCTAGGCAAGAATACTGGAGTGGGTTGCCATGNTGTTTAGCTTATCAGAATACTAATATGCAGTACCTAGTGCACGCGTGCATGCTAAGTAGCTTTGGTTGTGTATGACTCTGGGCAACCCTATAGACTGTAGCCCACCAGGCTTCTCTGTCCATGGGATTCTCTAGGCAAGAATACTGGAGTGGGTTGCCATGCCCTCCTCCAGAGAAGCTTCCTGACCCAGGGACTGAATCCACATCTTTTATGTCTCCTGCACTGGCAGATGGGGTATTTACCACTTGCGCCACCTGGGAAGCCAGGAGTACCTGGTGGTCAGTAATAATAAGAGATATATGATATAGACCACGCTATATATGTTATGGCTACAAAGCACGTAGCCATGGATCCCAGGCTATCAGGAGACAGTTTCAGTCCAGTTCAGTTCAGTTCAGTCACTCAGTCGTGTCCAACTCTTTGCAAATCACAGCACACCAGGCCTCCCTGTCATCTCAAATATTCTGTCCTGGCCTCCTCATAATATTAACTTTCACTGACTGAGTGCTGTTTTTCATGAGGTCCATGTCAGGGGCTTTATTTGCACTGTCTCTCATTTTAAAAGTGGCTGTTGCTATATATAAATTAAGATGAAATATCTGATGCACAAAGAGAAAAGTGACTTGTCCCAAATCACATACAAAGTACCAAAGACGTTATGCACATTTGCATTTCATTGATTTTGTCCATTGGCTTCAAGTCCAGAAAGTACTGTTACTCTGAATTTCATTTACTAAGACTTACTTTATCGCACACAGTTAAAATCATATAAAAAGTATAAAACAGGACTTAAGAGGGAATGCCCAAGAGGAGCCCACCCGAGTTTTCCCCTAGTGTTTACACTTACAGGCACACAGACCCTCTTGTTAGTTTTCTCTGTATGAAACTCTTCCCACTTTCCCACGTGTTTTTGCCTCTGCCTGGAGCGCTGTTCCCTAAATCATCTCAAGATACCTCAGTCTAAATCAGGTCACCCATTCATTTTTCCTTGATGTCCTGCTATTTTTCTTTCTAGCACTTTCTACAGTTTTAGTTTGTATTTAATTTTGTGTTTATTTCGTTAATGTCTATTTCTCCCACAAAAGTAGGAACCAGACTTTTTATGTCTTAGTCAGCTATTACAACAAAATATCATAGCCTGAGTGGCTGAAACAACAGATATTTACTTTCCACAGTTCTGGAGACTGGAAAATCTGAGATCAAGGTATTATCATGGTTGGGTTCTGATGAGAGCTGTCTTGCTGTGTCCTCATATGATGAAGGGAGAAAGAGGGAGAAGGGAAAGAGAGAAATCTCTTTGGTTTCTTCTTGTAAGGGCACTAATCTATCAAGAGGATCCCACCCTCACAACCTCATCTAAACCTAATTACCTCCCAAAGACCTCACCTTCAAATACTATCACATAGGGGATTAAGACTTCAACAGGTGGTAAAAAAAAAAACACCAGACTTCAACACATGAACTTAAGAGGGCATAATTCCGTCCATAGCAGTTCACGTAGGACAGTGTTTGCCATATTGTAAGTTCTCAATATTTACCTAATGAATGAATGAATTAAAATGTCCAGATGTACCTAGTTCACTTTGGAAATTA
Organism: Oreotragus oreotragus; assembly: GCA_006410675.1. Taxonomy (NCBI): domain Eukaryota; kingdom Metazoa; phylum Chordata; class Mammalia; order Artiodactyla; family Bovidae; genus Oreotragus; species Oreotragus oreotragus. The sequence goes on along the minus strand of SJYX01004071.1, from coordinate 387,607 downwards.
CAAAATTACAACTGGAATCCAGAACAGGGAGAGTGCTCCTATAACAAAGGATACACAGCCTATTTAAGCCAAGAGACAAGTTCGAGGGCTGCTGAGAAACCAAGGCTATAAGTGAAAGCTGCAGGACAGTGATGCTTAAAGAAGTCTGAAGTGAACACAAGTGCAACATTGAGTTACAGCCCACCTCTGGGCTGTAGTGAAGCTCTGACTTTTCTTTGTCTTCTGTCTCAAGCAGGGTCATGATTTGTGGGACTCAGTGAAAAATAAGAATTTTTGAATTGTTCAGAAAACAAGGGCAAATTCCATTAAACTACTAAAATATAAAGTCTTTTCCTTTTGTTCATGGTAGTTCTCTCAACTTGTGTTATTTTCATTTGCTATTTAACATTTTTGCCTTTTGTGGTTTTTTTTTTTAAAGAAAGTTTGATTTATTTGTTTGTTTCATTTTGTTTTGTTCCACTGAGTGGCATGTGGGATCTTAATTTCCCAATGAGGAATCAAACCAGGGCCCATTGCAATGGAAGTGTGGATTCTTAACCACTGGACCACCAAAGAGGTCCCTTAATGTTGTTTAAATGTAAAGAAAAAAATTAAATATTTTAATTATTATCATGAACCAGTGTGCAATGAGAATTTTAGATGTAAATATAAGAGCTTTTAGCTCCTAATTTAAATCATCAAAATTAGACAATTCATAGTCTGTACCTTGTATGTGCATATGTATTTCATTCTTACCAGCACTACAGAAACACTGAGTGAAACTAACTCAACTATTTTTATTTCTTGACATGTGCACATTATACCAACACTTTATATCTTTGGTTTATTGATGAGTAAGGAAGAACACAAAGAAAAAAGATCAATATTCTGCTGTATTTTTCCCTCTCCTTCAGTGTCATCATTTTCAGTGTAAGTAGTTAGCTAGTATAGGAGAATACCAGGATTTAGAAAGAATATGCCAGGATTTCTTGGTTGGTTGTGTCTTAGAACACAATTGCCTTCTTTCTGATTTGAACAGAAAACATGGACTCCTAGGAATATCATAAACATAACACACTCACCTTGTCCATACAAAAAGCCTCATCAAACTCCCAGATATAGTGGATCCACTGGAGCGGGGGATGGAGGGGTGTCTGTGTTCATGAGAGATCCAAATGCTGTAAGTGAATGTAAGTGATGACTCACCATCATTCTCCATTGTTCCGTTGGATTGACTTACAAAACAGAAGTCCACAGTCAACAGTGGAGAGAGGAGGAAGGTGGGGAAGGGAGGACCAAGTCTAAGCCAGTTGTCTGAAATTTCACATATTCTTTTTTCTGTGTCTCTATTTGTTTTCTCTATAATGATAGAGAGTTTTCAGTGGAGATAGAGAATTCTATTTCTATTTCCTCCCTGAATCACACTGTTCAGAGGCAGCTTGCAATGGTCAAGAGAAGTTGCTACCTTTGGCCCACTTTTCTACCTAAGATCAATAAGGCAGAGATGGTCACAGGCATAGGCATCCAAGAGTTGGCTGCTCTCTGTGATCTTACACACATGACTTTTGCCCTCTGTGGAGCCACACATCTTCAGTGAATGACTTAAACTGTTTTCTTGTAAAGGTCACATGAATTTAGGCATTAAACAAATTGCTAGATTAGCTAACATCAGAACACTTTTTTTTTTTTTTGCTAACAGCAAAAACTCTTGCAGTTAACACCACTAAATAAAGAAGCATTTTAAATTAAAGATACATAGTATATATTTTTTGCCCTATAAATAATAATCATTGTAATTATCCCTCACCAGAAACCAAAGAATTGATGTACTTCCCATGGATAAACATTGGCAACTATTCTATTTGCACAGAGGGCATTACAAAAGCAGAAACACTTCCATTATTTAAATATTATTAAGAAAAATTCTTTGGAAAAAAAAAAGGATTTCACCACACTTTACATCACATGAAAATGTAAGGTAGCATGTGCAAAACTGTTTAAAGCGCTTGTTAAAGATTCTTATAATAAGAAAGGCTGGGAAAAGTAGAGTCACATCTTATCAAAACAATCTAAGAAATCTTAAGAATGCTGCTTTTCTAGTAATACATAAATATACACGAACATGAGCAAGAATCCAAGTAAAGAAACAGTTCTTATTCATAGGATTGACAGTTTTATTATTACACCAGCCTAAAATAACATATAATGGTGTGTGAGTGTGCACTGGAGTTTCTAAAAGCAGCTTTTAAGATAGGCTTAAAGTGAGAAGGGTTCAACTTTCTTCTTTAAATTCTGGAGGATGGGGTCTCCTGGGGATAAAGGGGGAAAGTGGAGATAAACTTTTAATGCAAGCTCTATTCTTGCCACAGTTTGTTTTATTTATTTGTTCAGCTCTATTTATCATGTAGCTACCATATGCCAGGTCCTATGGATATAGCGAGAGCTTTGACAAATACACACTCTGCCTTGAGGAAGCTCAGAGCACACACAAGAGATAGTCTAGCACAGAGAAGGTCACAGGGAAGTAAAAGGTATTTAGGAATCCTTGGTGGGGGAATCCAGCAAGACCAAGGGTGAGGGGGTCAGGGAAATCTTCCAGGAAGAAGAAACATCAAAATTAAGGGCCCTGGGATAAGTGGAATGTGACTGGTCTGGAGTGGGGGAATGAAGGCTGCTGAATCAGTAGAAATCCTGAGAAATTCCTTTAGGACCTGGCTTTTTCAAATTTTATTAATTATGAACTGAGGCTCCTTTTCGATGATTAGAAGACAATTGGCTAAATTAGTAGAAATTTCTACTAAGGGATTGCTATAACCATTACTGTTAAGTGTTGATTTGAATGTGTGTAAATAACAGATGAGGTTGAATCAGAGAGGTAAACCAGTTGGGCACACACAGAGCAGGGACCAACAGAAACAACAGCTACACCCAAAGGGCTGCACAAAAAGGAAGTGTGGTGTCTCTTCTTTGGGCCAAGCCTGCGGGCACCAGGGAATTTTAATCTTTCTGGGTGAGGGAGCTGGCACTAAAAGCTTATGAGTTGGATTGGGATGTGTGTATATGAGGGTTGATTTTTTTGGTATTATATACAAGTAAAGGAACTTAAGACGTATCTGTATTGACATCTGTATTAGTCAGGGTTCTCTAGAGAAACAGAACCAATAAAATATATAAGAGGAGATTTATTGTAAGTAATGATCATACAATTATGGAGACTGAAAAGTTCCATGGCCTGTCATTTGCAAGCTAGAGAACAAGGGAAGCTTGGGGAAGAAAGGATAAGTCAGTCCGAATCTAAAAGTCTGAGAACGAGGAATACCTATGTCTGAAGAAAGAAGAAGATGGCTGTCCAAGCATACAGCAACTTCTCCCTTCCTCAGTCTTTTTTTCTATTCATTTCTTCAACCAACTGGCTGATGTCCTCCCACACTTGGGAATGTGTTTTTCTTTACTCAAGTCTACAAATTCAGTGCTTATCTCTTTCAGAAACATCCTTGCAGACATATCCAGAAATGTTTCACAGGTTATCTGGGCACTCCTTAGCCCAATCAAGATGACACATAAAATTAATCATCACAATGATTCAAATGCCAACCGTTGGCATTTCGCTGGCCTTCAAAAACTGTGTTCCAGGCAGAGGGAATAACATATTAAAAGACTCAGAGGCTAAGGGGAAGCAGCATCTCCAGGTGACAGAAGTAATTAAATAAAAGTTGTTGTTTAATCGCTCATCTGTGTCTGACTGTTTTGAGATTCCATAAATTGTAGCCAACCAGGCTCCTTGTCCATGGGATTTCCTGGGCAAGAATACTAGAGTGTGTTGCCATTTCCTTCTCCAGGGGCTCTTTCCCACCCAGCAATTGAACTCGTGCCTCCTGCAATGACAAGTGGATTCTTTACCACTGAGTCACCAGGGAAATCCTTCCTTTCTATGATCTAATCAACTGACCTGTACCTATAAGAGAGTAAGATCATATTTTGGAAAGAAATGATTTGAAGTTTCTCCAGGGGCTCTTTGCCACCCAGCAATTGAACTCATGTCTCCTGCAATGACAAGTGGATTCTTTACCACTGAGTCACCAGGGAAATCCTTCCTTTCTATGATCTAATCAACTGACCTATACCTATAAGAGAGTAAGATCATATTTTGGAAAGAAATGATTTGAAGTAAAGTGATGTGGGCAGTGTTTTTGATTCTGTCTTACTCTCTACTTCAAGCCTAGGAGTTTCTACATAAAAGGTTCATGATTACTTAGCAAATGAATATATAGCTTACTTTTCATTCACCATTGATACACATTGGGAGTGATCTACTAATGCAAATAACAACACAGAAAATATTTATTTCATTTTATTGCTGCATTACACTTTACCATATCGACATACCACAATATCCTGGTCAATGGGCAGCTTTCTTCATGCAATTATTCTAAGCCCAGGTCCTTTCAATATGTGGTGACACAAACTGCTAGCTGTGTCTGACTTTTTGCAACCCCATAAACTATACAGTCCATGGAATTCTCCAGGCTAGAATGCTGGAGTGGGTAAGCCTATCCCTTCTCCAGCATAATGGGCAGCTTTCTTCATGCAATTATTCTAAGCCCAGGTCCTTTCAATATGTGGTGACACAAACTGCTAGCTGTGTCTGACTTTTTGCAACCCCATAAACTATACAGTCCATGGAATTCTCCAGGCTAGAATGCTGGAGTGGGTAACCTATCCCTTCTCCAGCAGATCGTCCCAACCCAGGAATCAAACCGGGGTCTCCTGCATTGCAGGTGGATTCTTTACCAACTGAGCTATCAGGGAAGCCCTATGCCTTGAACTGGTAAGCAAATGTAGAGAACGTGGAGCTCCACAATCACCTTGGTCCAGAAATAACCCCCAAACACACACATATTCCATTGGCGAAAAATACTCATGTGGCCTCACCTCAGTAAACATGTTGGAAAATGCAGGTGATTGGACAGTTGCTTCCCAGAAATCTCTCTCTACTATGTAAATAGGAGGCTGAGACTAGTAGGGCGTTTTATGTCACTGTCATATCAGTCTTTTCCTTTATAGTTTTTAGTTTTGGAGGCTTGTTTTAAAAAATAGCTCTTCACTCAGATATTAAAGAAACATTCACCAATATTTTTCTAACATTTAACATCTTTTTAAACCAGGTAGCTCAACCAAAACAACATCCATTCTCCCCACTAATCTGAAAGGGCATTTTAATCAAATACTAATATAATACTAACATACACACACATTTGGCACTCTTTGCACTTGATTGTATTCTATTCATCTTGGGCTCATACCAGCACCACTTTAACTATAAAAATTCTGTAATAAGTTCTGTTTTTTTTTTTTAATTCTGTGCCTCTCTCTCCAAAACTATCTTACTAAAAAAAAAAACAACTTTCCTATCATATGCTCCTTTGTATATCTACAATAATTATCTCTCTAAATCTCTTCCTCAATTCTAAAATAATCAGAAGAATAGTTCAATTAGTAGATAGAGACAAAGACAAATGATAGACACATTTAGAGGATAACTTACATATTTTCATTGTTGATTTTTCCTGTTTAATTTAGGAGACTGGTGTTCATATTCAAATTTTCTTATGTGTCCCTCAGTATGTTCTCAATGCTGGAAACTCAGTATATATTAAACAAATACTTGCTAAGTGGATCGTATTACCATAATGTGCACACCTCTCATTAAATTACTGCCAGACATTTTATATTATACTTTTGTTGCTTAATAAAAATACCTTTTTCTATTATAGCTTTAAACTGCTTATTGCTAGTATATAACAAAGCTAGCTATTTTGGAGCATCTGACTTGTAATAACTTAGAAGAAATGGATTTCTCTGTAAAACTTTCATGACTAAGAATGAGCTTCTGTTGCTTTCATAAATGAGTGATAGTTTCAAAGGCTGTAGAATTCTAGGTTAAGAATATTTTCATGGAAAACTGCAAAACATGAATCCTGCTATCTACTATTTATTGTTACTGACATATCTGATGCCAACTGGATTTTTCTTCCTTTTATTTAGCAACTTTTGTTTCCTATTGGATGCTTAAATAATTTTTACTTTATCAGAAATTAAAACATTTCACTCAGATATGTTTATGTCCAATTACCTCCTTTAATATTTTCCTCTGTCATAAGCAAAAATCAAATCTTCAATTCAAGGACATTTTTTTCAATGACTTAGTAATTTTTGCATTTTTTTCAAATCAATTGTGAAAATATGATTTCTATAAGTTTACTCCTAGGCATTTCTTCCTTGTTTCTTTATCTTTTCTTCATCATAATTATCTCATACTTCTCCCCTAAAGTACAAAAAATTTTGAATGCTTGACTACTAATTTCACTAATTTATTTTCCTAAAGTAGTGTATCTGCTCTTCACTGATCTACTGTATTTTAATTTGGGGTATTTAAAAAATCTAAAGTTAAGTTTTACTTTATGTAATTGATGTAGTTTAGCATCAGTTAAAAAACAATTAAATATATTTTAAAAAACATTTCACTGTTAATTTTCTAGTAGATTTATTTCCTAGGTGGGAATGATGATGGAATATTTCCTCTAAATTCCTTAGATTGGTGCCCATGTTGGAAATAATAATCGTTTTCATAAATATTATTTTTAAAAATAAAGGGTTTGTTCCCATCTCTATTCAGTTCAGTTCAGTCATTCAGTCATGTCCAACTCTTTGTGACCCCATGAACGACAGTATGCCAGGTTTCCATGTCCAAAACTAACTCCTAGAGTCCACCCAAACCCATGTCCATTGAGTCAGTGATGCCATCCAACCATCTCATCCTCTGTCATCCCCTTCTCCTCCTGCTTTCAATCTTTCCCAGCATCACGGTATTTTCCAGTGAGTCAGTTTTATGCATCAGGTGGCCACAGTATTGGAGTTTCAGCTTCAACATCAGTCCTTCCAATGAACAACCAGGACTGATCTCCTTTAGG
>SJYX01004071.1:350640-365658 GCA_006410675.1 Oreotragus oreotragus | reverse complement strand
TTAGTCTTAAGATAGTGATAAAGTTACATTTTTACATAGCAAGGACACAGTGATTTATAACAAAGTACAGTGATCTATAATAAAGAAGAAAATTCGTTAACTCGAAAAGTCTAGTATTGCTAACCTTTAAAAACTACTGTATTTCCTTTTTTATATTCCAAATACATTGATTAATATATTCCCAGGTGCCTAAGGATATGAAGGCCTGGCGGCAATCATTGACTCAACAATGAGAAAAGCCCTATGCTAATACTCCAAACTCTCTGTGCTGTTTATGGTTGAGAGGTTGTCACACAAGCTAGTCTGTCAGCAGAGAGGTTTGACCTGAGACACCCTTGTCCCACCCAGGGCAGGGAATTAGCAGCAATTATTGACACAACAAATGAAAAAACCCTTCACCAATATAATTTTCAATCAACCCACTATACTAATAATTTCTAACTTCCCACAAGAATTTGCCTTTAGTAAGTCTAAAACATCTCATGCCTCTCATGGTTGGGGGGCTGTAAACCATCACATGCAGCCGGACGAACCTATACAGGTGGGCTAGATAACCTTCAGAGTTCGTAAGCTGAAACACTCTTGTCACGCCCAGGAATTTTTATTGACTTGGAGCTGCACGTTTACTCCTTCTCCGAGAGAAACGGTTATGGGGGAAAGCTCCCTGGAAGGTCAACGGTGTAGGTGAGAGCAGAAAACAGACTCTGGTTTTGGGGTAGATGCTCGGGAACAGGGGGTCTCCTGAGGCTTGATCACGCCTTTGCGTATGCCGAAGCCTCCTTCCTCATGACCTTTGCCATGGGCTGAGTTCTTCACGCTGGCCCCCGGCAGGGTGCCATTGCCTTCCCCACAGATAAAGCTGGGATGTAGTAATATGTTGTACTAAACGGAGCAAACAGTGTTTTCTCCTGCACTTTTACATTCACAACATAGAATCATGTTCATCTCCTTCTCTGATGGTTATGGGATTAGCACTGGAAATGGAGATGCTGAATCAAAAGATGTTGGTTTGGGCATACAAAGCAGTCACATGAACAACTCAACCAAAGCCTACCGCAGAGTCTTCCAACCATTCTATCGAGTCAGAAATCATTCCTGGGAGATCTACCACCACTGATATGATTTTCACATTTTCCTCTCTCTTCCTCACAGCGGGGGGGCAGGGGGGCGACCCAATGCTTTGGCCTTATCAGCCCCCACACATGCTACATAGTGTCTCTTCTTGCTGGTTTTGGCTCAGCACGGTGTCTCCCCGGCCCACTGACTGTCGGTTGCTATAACGACATTCAGCAGTCAAGGGAGGCCTGGCAGAGCAGTGGTTGGGCCAGGTGGAGAGGAGGAGGTAGAACAGAGCTGAGCCAGAGTTCCAGCAAAGCTGAGGAAGAGGCAGGTGGCCATAGGAAAGATGGAGCCTCTGTGAGGGCAGAGGTGGGGAGGAAGAAACAGAATCCACTACTGCAAAGTAGCAGAGTCTGCCTCAGATGCTGCTGAAGTTAGAGAAGGAAGAAGCTGAGGGGAAAAGTGGAAGGAGAAAATAAAAAGGAAAAAAAAATTACAGGGAAGTGTAAGAAAAATGGAAACCAAAAAAAAGAGACATTTCTACAACTGAAAAAATATCAACCTCAGGCATTGTGAGTATTGTAAAAACATCCTTCTCCAAGTACACTTATGCTTGAACTAACATTGTTTTAACATGAAATTAGAGGAAAAGGGAGAGAAATGATATGTACCAGCCTTGGTTATCATAGACTACTGGTTCAGGCCTTATTTGTAAACTGTGGTTGAAAATATTTGTTTTCTTCCCTGAGTTGTTAATGACTTCAATGAGTTGCTGAATATTCAAATACTCAGAAAACTCTAAAACATTTTACCACTGTAAGGGCTCATCACCCTTGATTTTACCATTATCAATATTTAATGGGCTTTTCTTTCACTCTCCCAGTCTCCTTTGAACCATTTTTGGAAGATTCTTTTTTTTTTTTTTTTCACTAATTATAGGATATTTGGATTCATATTTTTCTCACAAGAAGAACAAGATGTATAATCAAATCAGGCCAGGTAACTTTCATTTGCTCTAGTTATTATCACTAAAAATAAAATAAAGTTGGAACCTTATTCAATTCACATGCCCCATCTAAATTCATTCAAAATTTGATGCTATATATCCATGATGGATTTCCTTTTCTCTGACCAAACTGCCCAGGACAAAGAAAAGCAAAGAAAGATAAAATGTATATTGCATAAATGTGTATTAGAGCACAGTGCTCTAGCTAAAAGTGACTCTGGGGATCAAATAGGACAATGATCCTTCAATTTGAGAGCTAATGATCTTATAAAAGACGATTTTGACTTGGAAGTTCCACAGTGGGGCAAGGCTGCAGTTTTAACAATTTCCCAGGTGTGCTGATACAGGAGATGCAAGAATCTATTACAGTGGTATTCAACACTTTTGAGTTGCAGGGCACTTTCTTAACAAAATCTGATAAAACAACTAAAAGCACACCTGTGCACACACACTAAAGAATGGTGGGGACCCAAAGCCCTGGCTGTACTCTTATAGTCCCCGTGGCCTTTTAAGTCATTTTCTAGACCCTTTCGGAAGATTTTAAAATCTGTGGAACATGATATGAGATGCACAGGCTTCGAGAAACTTCTTTTAATCTTAAGGCAACAGTAACTCAGGAGAGTTTAAATATCAATAAACGAATTCAGAAGATTCTCTATCCATGCACATCTATCCAATACACACACACTTAAAACATTCCCATGAATACATGTGTACAGGCACTCCAGAGAACACTTGCTGTTTTTTCATCATCCAAACTCTATTTGAAAGGAAGCAAATCAGAAGATTACAGATGACAGTGTCTCTCTCTATCCCTTGCCAAGTAAACTGAGAGCACTCAATGTGCTCAAGTGACTGAGGTTCACCCAATCAAAAGCTCATTCCACAGATTTCAGATCTAGATGGAAGGAAGCTGAAATTCAGGAACAGCTATGTATCATTCATGCTGGTGACAGTGGAAGCAAAAGTTCAAGAATGGTGGGAGTTGATTTAAGGAATTACTACTCCAGGTTAACCATGGGAAATGACTGTAAGAAAAACAGAGTGACCAACAGATAAACGTAAAGACACGTGACAAGTGGAGCAAATAGAATCTAAAAATGTGAGAGAGTAGAAGAGCTGAAAATGACCAGAGGAAAGATTTCATATTGGTAAGTATATAGGAAGGAGGCCCACATTTGGGTTGTGCAGGCTAGCCTGGCTGCTACAGGGGCTTCACTGATGTCTTGGCACATTGCTTTGAATAGTCTCTAAATTCCATGAAGGCTGGATTTTACTCTCAATCCTATGCAAAAGGTAGGTCTTATTTAATATTCGCCACATGAATGAACAAATATATATTCAGTATTTTTTTATATAGTGCCTTGTACATAGAGGACAAGGCACAAACATAGAAGACAAGTAGTTCACAAGATGAGATAGGACCACTGACTAAAAGATCAGCAAGAACGTCCAAAGTGGCACTGGCATGTGTATACTACCAAGAGTAAACTAGATGCTGCTGGGAGAGCGCGCAGGGGGCCCAGCTTGGTACTCTGTAATGGGGTAAGGTGGGATGGAGCCTCAGGAGGGAGCTGATATGTATATATACACACACACGCACACACACACACTTATAGCTGACTCATGATGTTTAGTTTTTGGAAAGGCAGTGAGTTTGGGCCAGAAGTAAAAAATCATGTTTATTTACTTATGATTTTCACTTTTATTTTAATGATTTCATTACTTTTTTTGTTTCCTTGTAACTTGTATGTTTTCAGATCTGTTTCTTATGTACACAAATTTTCTTTGTTTCTTTTACTTTCTATAAATTAAAAATAATTTTTTCCTACTAGACAGCATATTAAAAAGCAGAGACATTACTTTGCCAACAAAGTTGCTGTAGTTTTTCCAGTAGTCATGTATGGATGTGAGAGCTGAACTATAAAGAAAGCTGAGCACTGAATAACTGAGGCTTTTGAACTGTGGTGTTGGAGAAGACTCTTGAGAGTCCCTTGGACTGCCAGGAGATCCAACCAGTCCATCCTAAAGGAGATCGGTCCTGAGTATTCATTGAAAGGACTGATGCTGAAGCTGAAACTCCCATACTTTGACCACTTGATGCAAAGAGCTGGCTCATTTGAAAAGACCCTGATGCTGGGAAAGATTGAAGGCAGGAGGAGAAGGGGACGACAGAGGATGAGATGGTTGGATGGCATTACCGACTCGATGGACATGAGTTTGGGTAAACTCCAGGAGTTGGTGAGGGACAGGGACTGGCGTGCTGCAGTCCATGGGGTCACAAAGAGTCGGACACAACTGAGCAACTGAACTGAACTGAACTGAATGGTCAATTTACATGTAAAACATCTTTATATGTATTTATTTAATTCTATCTTGATCACTTCAAAAATAAAATCCATGTATTTGAGAATCCCCTACCCACACACATAAAATGAAACATTTTGCAAGCAATTATTCACACCCCTACTTTAAGATTTTGTTGGTATAATTTGGGATTTCATACACAGAATATTATCATTTTTTAAACATTTTTAGTTTCTCTTGGAAGAATTACTTAAATTTTTTTCTATTGTTAATGTCTCACTATATTAACAACAGAGATTTAAATATTGATTCTTTGGTTTCTTACTACCCTTCTTTTTAGGACATAATCTATTCCCCTTTGGTTTAATTATTCACCACATTTTCTTTTATAACACATAATTCTCATTATTTAGTTTTTTAGTTTGATTCATTCCTCAGTCAGCTGGAATACTTTTTCAAGTTTTTTTTTTTCAAACTTATTTTTTCAGAAAAGAAATGTAGGTAAANAGGACATAATCTATTCCCCTTTGGTTTAATTATTCACCACATTTTCTTTTATAACACATAATTCTCATTATTTAGTTTTTTAGTTTGATTCATTCCTCAGTCAGCTGGAATACTTTTTCAAGTTTTTTTTTTTCAAACTTATTTTTTCAGAAAAGAAATGTAGGTAAAAACATTTGGAGTCCTTTTATGTCTATTAATATCACTCTATTGGTCTCAAATATGAATGATAGCCTGTCTGGCTATAACATTCTTGGGTTTCAGTATATTTCTCTCAAGAGTCTTGTGTTCATTTCTCTTCTGTATTTTTCAAATTGTGGAGAATCTGTTGTCAACTTGAATTTTTTCCTTTTATAAACAAACTTCTTCCCCCCATGTCATCTTCATGCTTTAATTGTTCTTTAATTCAGGATTTTCATTATCACAGTTTTGGATAAATGGTTTTTCCTGAGCTTTAATCTCCACCACCAAGAAAATACTCTACCATTATTTCTTTGGGAATTGCTTTTCCCATAACTGCTCTGTATTTTCCAGTATGTATCTTTGACTTCTTAGGGATGCACTTTGTATTTTTGATTAGTACATTTATCTCCTTAATTCTTTTACTCTAAATTCCAGGAGATTTTCTCAATCTGGTATATTCATTCTCTGATTTGGTTTCCTGGAATATTCAACATACATTTTTGCCTTCATGCTATAATCAACCCTTGGTCATCATCTTTCATCTGAAAGCTATCTTTTCTGATAGGTGCCTTGTTTGGAGACACAATTGCTCCCTGAATCACAAAAAGGTTTTAAACATTTTCTCAGATTTCTTGCAATAAATCTGCTCCGTAGATCTGCAGAAGCATTTAGTCTTCCATAAGCTTTCTGCTCTTGGATTTGACTGTGTATTGCATATCTGGTGAACTTTCTGTTTGCTCATCTTTACAGTTTGTTGTTTATTTCTATTTTGTTCGATTTTTCAGTACTAAGACAGTAAGATAGTAACTGTAAAATACACTCTCCTACTCTCATGCACCAAATTAGTGGGAAAAGAAAAGTATAGGTTTGTGGTAGATATTTTTTTGTCACTTCAGACTTTTTCTTGACTGGTATAAAGGCTACTTCAATAAGGGAAGCCAAGCAAGGTCAATCGTGCCAGTCAACACTATTTCAGAGGATGTATTCACCATGGTTCACCTTTCCTCTAAGTGGCATGTCTACATCCATTAGGTGCTGGACAAAGCAGTGTGTGTTACAAAGCATGATGTCAATGGCATAGTCTTCAGGGAGAGAACACTGTGCTCCTGCATTAGGGAGCTAGTATCCCTGCACTTTCCCAGCGCTGTCAGTGCTGCCCACTGACTTCACAGTGGCTCACCTGCACTCAGGCATCAGCTGTAAATTTCCTGAAGCCTGTGGGGTTCTCCCATCATCTCAAAGTCTTATTCTTCAGGCAGAATTCTCTATTGTATCCATTGACTCACAGATCGATCAGTTCTATCTTAATCCTGTCTCCCCTCACTATGTCTTATGAAAATTCTTCCAAGTATCTGACATGAAAATGTACTCAATTTATGTATCTTTTCAGTCATCTTAATGGTTAAGTAGATGAGTTAGATAGTAGATGAAGATTTCCATCTCGAGCCTGAGTTTCTTCCTTCTCTCTTTCTCTTTTTTTTTTTCTCATTTCTGACAGAATGAAAACAAACTGATGCTGTTTTCTAAACCTGATGAGTGAGTTTTGAGATTAAATTGGGATCCTGAAATCACCTAGATCACCCCTGTCCAACAGAACTTTCTGCAACAAAGGAAATCTTCTGATCTGTTCAACTCAGAAGCCACTAGGCTCATATAGTTATTGAGCACCTGAAATGTGGCTCATGCAACAGAGAGATTGAATTTTAAATTTTATTTAATTTGAATTTAAATAGTCACATACACTGAGCAGTTAGTGTATTAGTTCAGTCCTAGATAAACATCATTTAAGTTTTTATTTCAATAAAACTTTTAATTTGAAAATATTCTATCATTCTATTTTTTTAAAAAAGAACCAAGATTCTATTAATACCTAAATTGAAGTTATGTTCTAAGTTAGAACAATATTTATTTCCACAAATCTACTAACTTTAGTTAACACTTAACTTCTTTCTGTGCATATTAAAGTGGATGAATACATAACAAAAATAAAAGCTTCTTAGAGACCTGCTAGGCGATCACTATGAGGATTCTCCCAAACATTAGCTGCTATCACCCAATGACCACGATTCACCACCCTACCACCTACCATGTGACTCATGTGATTCACCACCCTACCACCTACCATGTGACTCATGTTTCTAGGTCAGAATACATTACGGTGATTGGGCATCAATCTCAGCAGGGCTCTAAATTTGGGAACAACATATCATATTTCTGAAATATCCACACATTATGCTTTGGTTATTTGTTTACTATTAATATACACATTTTATTATATATGCTGCTGCTGCTGCTGCTAAGTCACCTCAGTCGTGTCCGACTCTGTGTGACCCCATAGACGCTATATATAATATTTTTACTATTATTACCTCCCCTACATTTTATATTTCTTTTCATAGTTCCTTTATTACACAGTTAAGATCAGAGGAGACCATTAAATACAAATTTATAATTCTAAAGCATTCAAGTTTTAAAAACAAGGACATTCTACTCTTTTTCAGCTATCATTGTGGAGTTTAAATTTTGTTCTGATTTTTTTTCTAACTAAAGACCTGAAACACATTCTCACACATACTGGGAGGTCAACAATAGCTTTTTTAATAAAAAGACTGTCATTTTCAAAACTCTTATTTTCTTAACTTCTAGACTTGAATTTTAATTTAATTTTGTTTACTTCTTTTATAATATACTATTATGTTGAACGTAATTTCAAAAGTTTTCTCTACCTAATACTCATGATTCCAACTTAATAAAATCTTCTTCCCAAATAAGTGGGAAATTACTAGCAACCTCTGACTGGGTTGTTAATTACTATCCTGGGGCCAAATTGATGTAACATTGTCAACAATACTAAATACAAAACCAAAAATGAACACAAAAAAGTGACCTACAGATTTAAAAATACACTAAAGTTAAAATAAAGAAACTATCTCATTATATTTATTATTCAGCATTTTTTCTTAAGTAAAATTTGCTAAACAGCTGAAAATGCTGAAACAAAAATATTCATTAAAGGAAAAATATAGAAGTAATACTCTTTTCCATGAATTTCAAACATAAAGATACTTAAACACTATATAAAAATAAGAGGAAGAAATGGCATTAAACTACAAGATGATATTTAAAAGGGACAAATAAAAGAACTTTACAGTTAAAAAAGACTTTAAAAATTCCTTTATGTTATAGATAAAAAATGAAGTCTGGAAAGCTAGGTGTTCATTAGTGGCAGAATCAGTACAGAAACACTTATAAGATAGTGCCTTAACCAATCTTGGTGATGAGTTTCAATAAGTGACTTGATTTCAGGTGATTGGGGGGAGGGGATCACTATAAGTTTGATATAAAAAAGATTACATTTATAGTATATCTGCTTTTTATATTACTTATAGGCTGAGATATCCAGTATATAAATATTTTGCCCTAAGGCCCACTATATAAGTAGCAAGACCCATATGTAATTATTTTACTATTTTACCCATCCACTGGGTGGAGAACTATGAACAAATGACAACCATTCATCATCATCATCTTTTTCAATTTTATCTTTACAATAGAAAATACATTTTGCTACAAACCAGTATGCTTGATACACAGATGACCAAGAATATGAGAATTTTTTCACTTAGGTCTATTTTACTTAAGTAATAGGTAAGTCAACACTGATCAACTGGGGAAAAGGCACAGACTTCAGAGCCTGAAATATTCAGGTCTAAAGAAAATGCTTTCCAATATAGCCTATGGGCTCATGAATATTTTTTCTTATGTGTCAAACAAATTTATAATAAAAGATAATACAGTACAGTCTGTGAAGATGAATGACATTGAATACAAAATACCTGGAGAGTATCTGAAGTAATATTCACTTAAATGACAGTATTCATTCTCCTATGTTACTCCCCACAGGCAGTCCTGTGGTAACTGGCTAAATATTACCATTTCCATCTGACAGAATTATTACAACTTTACATGCAACTGCTACAGTTACTTAAACAGGGATGATATATAATTGCTGAGTTATAAAACTATGCAGCCCAAGAGACTAAAAATCATCACAAGAAAGTCAAACTTCTCATCTCTCAAGACCACGTAGCCAAAGGTAGAGTGGGTGATTTCCTTTCTGTATCTTATGAGAAGCACAGAAATAGAAGTTTGAAAGAGTCAGACTTCAGGTCAAATGGAACTAGTAGGCAACGTGTTTTTTTGTTTTTTGTTTTTCCTTTGTACAAAAAAGAGGTTGGGGATTCGTGCACTGACAACTCTTTCAGTTGCTCTCTAGAAAGTGGTGGGCAAAGAATTTGAAATCTAAATTTCAAAGGGAAAGAGTATGAACATACCCCCATGCAATAAATAAGTAGCCATGACTTACACGCCACCCCAGACAGCTATTATTAGACCCCGCTGGCTAATTAGATGAACATATTTGGCTAATTTCCCTTCAAATTCACCATCAATGTCAACACATTTGGAAAATCCTAAAAGGCTGGGAATTTACAAGTCATAAACATTTAGCAAAATAGCTAAGCTTCTTAAAATACTTTCCCCATCTGTGTTAAACCACAGAAAGTCTAACCGGAACAAGATTATATCCCCCAGCCTACACGAGTTTTTGTTAGAGATAGTAAGTCACTTTAGAGCTCTGTGCTGTAAGTATAGAGAAAGAAATAAAACACAACACAAGAAAACAAAAAAACCAACTTTGACCCAACTTCTAGTACCTTTTATTTTTAAGTTTCTTAGAAGTTTTATTCATTTATGAGCAAGTTTACTTTTATCTGTAATTTTTTTTCACTGTCTCCCTTCAAACCATCATCTGCATTGTGAAACCTGGCCTTTCCGTTGATGATCTAGTTACCTCATCAATGCTCTTCTGATTACTTGTATTCCTCTACTCCGCTTAACGTACTAAAGTCTGGGCCTCACTTTGCAGTGCAATTTCCTGATTATGGGTCAGTTCTACACTGGAAGTCCACATGATTTATTTTTATCAGTCTCTTCACCATCATTTATCATCCTGCACAACTCAGTATCACCTTCCTCAACCATTTCTTCGCTTGATCATCACCTTTAGCCCCTTTTCTTTTGTCATCACTAGTGACTTAAATATTACAGTGGATATTCTGACTCACTGCTGTTCACCTTTCTCCATTTTTTTGACCTTCCATTCCAACAGCCTCAGCTTCTAATGAGCCCAGTCATATCCTGTGGATCTTGACCCAACACCTCTGGGATCTCAAACATTCTTATTTTCTCTGAGGGTGAGCTGATTATAGATCACACAGCCTTTTGCTCCATTTCCTGAATTACCCATTTGCTTTCGCTGAGCTGTCTGCTTAGTCATATTTTAATGACCCCACCAGTAATGCCTCTTGTCTGGTTGGGGCTCTCTGGTTAGTCACTTCAAAACTGACCTCTCCGATGTATTAGGCACCAGATTTCTAGGCCTCCACTGCTGCTGCTGCTGCTGCTGCTAAGTCACTTCAGTCGTGTCCGACTCTGTGTGACCCCATAGACGGCAGCCCACCAGGCTCCCCCATCCCTGGGATTCTCCAGCCAAGAATACTGGAGTGGGCTGCCATTTCCTTCTCCAATGCATGAAAGGGAAAAGTGAAAGTGAAGTCGCTCAGTCTGTCTGACTGTTAGCGACCCCATGGACTGCAGCCCACCAGGCTACTCCGTCCATTGGATTTTCCAGGCAAGAGTACTGGGGTGGGGTGCCATTGCCTTCCCCCAGGCCTCCACTCACACACATAAAGCTTCTCTGAACTTTTTACTGCTTATGTCCCCAAAGGATGAATGAATGTCTAGGGGTTTATGTCCTGGTATTCCCATTGCTCAGCCCCCATGGAGCTCAGCGTGATGGAAGAGTGGAAGGGGGCCCTTCTGCTTACTGTTCTGAATCAGTGTTTGTCTCTCAGGGCTCAAAATGACAGAACTTTAGGCTCAGAATTCCACAGTTTTACCTTCCATAGACAAACTCATCTGCTAAGACACTTCTCCAGGAGATAGCTCCCACCACACACACACAAACATATACATAAGCAAACTAAGCTAACAACCCCATATTATCAACAACAATGAAAAATAAGGAACAGTTTTCCATCCCATAAGTACTTCACAGAATATCCTCCCTGCCACAACTGCACAAGAATGACACTGCATTTCTGTTTTTCTAGAGAACAACCACCCCCTACACACACACATGTGCACGCACGCACGCACAAAGAATACTATGTCCCCAAATAGATTTAAAATATCTATTTGGTCTTCCTATTATACTAAATGTCAGCCACTGAGCATAAATTAGTTGCTTTCTCTAGCATTAAGGACATAAAAATTCCATGACAGTACAGATTCCTGTCTCCCAATCACAGCAAATGTAACTTAGCAAGTCTGGAGTGCAGGTGTATTCGTATCAAACACATTTCATTTGTCCATTTCCCTATGGAGTGACGTCTAGGTGGCCTCTAGTGCCCTGCCACCACAAACAAATAGAAACAAGCATTCCTCTGGGTAATATGCTGAGTTGTGAAAATTTTCCTACTCAGTTTCTCCTGCTAAGTCGCTTCAGTCGTGTCTGACTCTGTGTGATCCCATAGACAGCATCCCACCAGGCTCCCCCGTCCCTGGGCTTCCCCAGGCAAGAACACTGGAGTGGGTTGCCATTGCCTTCTCCAATGCATGAAAGTGAAAAGTGAAAGTGAAGTCGCTCAGTCGTATTCGACTCTTAGCGACCCCATGGACTGCAGCCCACCAGGCTCCTCTGTCCATGGGATTTTCCAGGCAAGAGTACTGGAGTGGGGTGCCACTGCCTTCTCTGTCAGTTTCTCCTAGAACTGCCAAATTACTGGCTGCATGAGCTTCCTATACCTATTAGCAAGTAAGGTTGAGCTCTTCTTCATGGACTTGTTTGTTACTCAAGACTCCTCTCTAGTGAATTGCCTATACACATATGTGGACCACTATTCTATTAAATCATGTGTTTTTCTCTTTGTCTTTATGACTTTATCTTTTTAAACCATTTTACCGAAGTTATAACTGACATACAAACAAGCTATAACATTTAATGTGTACAACTTGATGTATTTGGAGATAAATATACATGAAATCAATACCATAAACATATTTATCACACCCAAACATATCCTCTGCCCTTTTAATTTATTACCATTTTTCTGACAAGGACATTTAATGTAAGATCTACCTCTTAGTAAAAATTTAAGTGTAGAACACAGTAGTGTTATTAACTGTAGGCTCTATACTATACGGGAGATCTCTAGGATTTATTCATCTTCTATGACTAAAACACTGTACCATTTCATTAATACCTACCCATTCCCCCCACATACAAACCAATCCCTGGCAACCACCATGCTATTCTCTACTTCTATGAGTTCAACTATTTTAGTTGTCTCATGTAAGTGGTATCATGCAGTATCTGTCCTTCTTTATCTGGCTTATTTCACTTACCAGAATGACCTCCGAGTACATCTATGATATTGGAAATTGCAGGACTTCCTTTTTTAAGGCTAAATAATATTCTACATATATATCATATTTTAAAGAATAAATCTCTTTGTACATGTGAAATTGTTAGTTTTTGATATTGCAAATACCATTTTACTATGTCATTTTTGTTTGCCTTGCCTATAATGACTTTATCAAACAGTAATTCTAAGTATTATGACAAACACATCCTTTTCTTCCCATATTGTTTATGCATTTCAGTTCAATGATGTGTTTAAAAAGTTTTTCTTCACATCAAGATATAAAGCCATTAGCTTACTATATTTTTTAGATTTTTATACATCATCTTTAAATATTTATTTCTCTGGTCCTTTTCCTTTTTTTCCACTTAATGAAATGATCTTATATTCTTTCTCTCTATAAAATGAGGTAGTTTTAACAAGACTAAATAAGCCTTGCCTTCTCTACTGAGTTTTGTGCTATCTACTTCATATACTAGGTTTCCACATGTACATAGACCTATTTCATCATTGAGCTGTGTGTTTCTTGGCCAACATTTTATTAATGTAACTTTACAATGTGTCATAAATCCTTATGGTGCAAGTCATCTTTCTCTATACTACTTTTAAAAACTGATCTAGTGATTTATGATTCTGTATCATTATATTAATTTTACAGTGAATTGACAGAGTTCTTTAAAACATCCTGTCTTAATTTTTATCAGAACTGGCATGAATTTACAGATGAACCAGTATTCATTCATTCCACCAGTGAACATGTTATTCCTTTTCATTTATTTATTACTTTCTTTTGCTCAGTGTATTTTTAAGCTTATTCCTTACTTGCTTTACACATGAGCTATGATATGATATATTTTCCATTTATTATGACATTATTGCTGGAGTAGGGGAATACAATATTTCTAAATTAAGCTCATTTATATGGTGGCTCAGATGGTAAAGCATCTGCCTGCAATGCGGGAGACCTGGGTTCGATTCCTGGGTCGGGAAGATCCCCTGGAGAAGGAAATGGCAATCCACTCCAGCACTTTTGCCTGGAAAATCCCATGGACGGAGGAGCCTGATATGCTACAGTCCATGGGATCGCAAAGAGCCAGACACGACTGAGCAACTTCACTTTCACTTTTGCTGACCTATTATTTCTAAAGGTTGTTGGTTTTGAGGAATTTTCTTTGGTAAATGATCATATAATCTAGTCATGGTTACAGTTTGCATCATGTCTTCCAATATTTACCTCTTGTTCCTTTTTCTCATCTTGTTGCCTTGTTCAGGACTTTTGAAAACGTCCTGAGTGAAAGTGATTACATGGGCATCTTCATATGGTCTCACATTATAAAATAAGTTTGTTAAAACTTTCTGAAGTTAATGTTTGACCCAAGCTTCTGACAAAAGTTTTTATTAACTTCAGTTCAGTTTAGTTGCACAGTCGTGTCTGACTCTTTGTGACCTAATGGACTGTAGACACCAGGCCTCCCTCTCCATCAACAACTCCTAGAGTTTAACCATCCTCATGTCCATTGAGTCGGTGATGCCATCCAACCATCTCATCCTCTATCATCCATTTCTCCTCCAGCCTTCAACCTTTCCCAGCATCAGGGTCTTTTCCAATGAGACAGCTATTAGCATCGGTGGCCAAAGTCTTGGAGTTTCAACTTCAACATCAGTCCTTCCAATGAACACCCAGGACTGATCTCCTTTAGGATGGACTGGTTGGATCTCCTTGCAGTCCAAGGGATTCTCAAGAGTCTTCTCCAACACCACAGTACAAAAGCATCAATTCTTTGGTGCTCAGCTTTCTTATAGTCCAACTCTCACATCCATAAATGACTACTGGAAAAACCGTAGCCTTGTTAGCCTTTACTAGATGGACCTTTGTTGACAAAGTAATGTCTGTGCTTTTAAATATGCTATCTAGGTTTGGTCATAACTCTCCTTTTAAGGAGTAGGCATCTTTTAATTTCATGGCTGCAGTCACCACCTGCAGTGATTTTGGAGCCCAGAAAAATGAAGTTAGCCACTGTTTCCATTGTTTCCCCATCTATTTGCCATGAAGTGGTGGGACTGGATGATCTTCGTTTTCTGAATGTTGAGCTTTAAGCCAACTTTTTCACTCTCCTCTTTCACTTTCAAGAGGCTATTAGTCCCTCTTCATTATCTGCTATAAGGGTGGTGTCATCTGCATATCTGAGGTTATTGATATTTCTCCCAGCAATCTTGATTACAGCTTGTGCTTCATCCAGCCCAGCGTTTCTCATGAGGTACTCTGCATATAAGTTAAATAAGCAGGGTGACAATATACAGCCTTGACATACTCTTTTCCTGAGCTGAAAACAGTCTGTTGTTCCATGTCCAGTTCTAACTGTTGCTTCCTGACCTGCATACAGGTTTCTCAAGAGGCAGGTCAGGTGGTGTGGTATTCCCATCTCTTTCAGAATTTTCCACAGTTTATTGTGATCCACACAGTCAAAGGCTTTG
>SJYX01004071.1:312005-338638 GCA_006410675.1 Oreotragus oreotragus | reverse complement strand
GGAATTCCATCACCTCCACTAGCTTTGTTCTTAGTGATGCTTTCTAAGGCCCACTTGACTTCACATTCCAAGATGTCTGGCTCTAGATTAGTGATCACATCCTCATGATTATCTGGGTCATGAAGATCTTTTCTGTACAGTTCTTCTGTGTATTCTTGCCACCTCTTCTTAATATCTTCTGCTTCTGTTAGGTCCATACCATTTCTATCCTTTATCGAGCCCATCTTTGCATGAAGTGTTCCCTTGGTATCTCTGATTTTCTTGAAGAGATCTCTAGTCTTTCCCATTCTGTTGTTTTCCTCTATTTCTTTGCATTGATAGCTGAAGAAGGCTTTCTTATCTCTTTTTGCTATTCTTTGGAACTCTGCATTCAGATGCTTATATCTTTCCTTTCTTCCTTTGCTTTTTGCTTCTCTTCTTTTCACAGCTATTTGTCAGGCCTCCCCAGAGAACCATTTTGCTTTTTTGCATTTCTTTTCCATGGGGATGGTCTTGATCCCTATCTCCTGTACAATGTCACGAACCTCATTCCATAGTTCATCAGGCACTTTATCTATCAGATCTAGGCCCTTAAATCTATTTCTCACTTGTACTGTATAATCATAGGGGTTTGATTTGGGACCAGTTGTAGTGGGAATTTGTTAGATTCATTCTGCTTTCTCTG
Source organism: Oreotragus oreotragus (assembly GCA_006410675.1). Lineage (NCBI taxonomy): Eukaryota > Metazoa > Chordata > Mammalia > Artiodactyla > Bovidae > Oreotragus > Oreotragus oreotragus. The sequence goes on along the minus strand of SJYX01004071.1, from coordinate 337,974 downwards.
TGTTTTGATTAGCCTTTGTTTTGTTTGTTTGTTTTGCATATGGGTAGCCAGAAGGGGCATACATGTGTGTGCATATAGCTGAATGATTCATCTTCTGGAGCTGTTACAACTAATTTTTTAATGAAACAATTATTTATTGTGGTTAGCATTTGGCTTTAGTCAGATGATGAGAAATTAGATAAATATTCCAGTAAAGACTATATTTTGAAAGCCTGTCCCTTGGATTAGAGAGAGAAGGATATGGATTTCCAAAATACATAGAGGATGATAATGTACCTGCTTCCACATGTTTATTCACTGTTCATGATTCTTCCTCTTCAGATGGGCTCTAAATAAGTGTTTCCTCTTTCTGGTTGACTTAACTTTGCTTGAAGAACTGGTGAGCACAGTGGAGAGGATCACAGTGAATTGAAAATGCATGAACTGTTCAATAATATTTCATACCATATATGGTTTTATTCTTTCACTTTCATGCATTGGAGAAGGAAATGGCAACCCACTCCAGTATTCTTGCCTGGAGAATCCCAGGGACAGAGGAGCCTGGTGGGCTGCCGTCTATGGGGTCACATAGAGTCGGACACGACTGAAGTGACTTAGCAGCAGCAGCAGCAGCATGGTTTTATTCAGACACTTTTGGGACAAATTTCTGGTTCTGTCCTACTCTCCATTGTTAAGGAAACTTAATAATGTGTCATTATTTATGTTGTTTATACCCCTTTGCCTCAAAGGTCTTAGCAAACTTAGAAAATGAGTAATAGGTAGGGCCAGTAGAAGTTCTCAGAAAAATTCCCGTCTTTTTCATAGATTAAAAACATGACTATCTTTGGACATCTTCAGTAATTTGAAAAGTACACCCCACTGGTTGAGAAAAATAATTTAAAAGATGGCCCCAAGCATGTTTAGACATTGGAACATGAAGCAAGTTTAAAGGAATTGCAAAATAAGCTCTTAAATTTTTATTTTTATTTGTACAAAGTTTTGGTGGGTTTTTCTTTTCAATTAAATACTCCTTGTCCTGCACCCCCTTTCCACTTCATTTTTAGAATGTTCTCTTGCAGTGACAGTTAGCAGTGCAGTTACATATGGCCAAAGGGCTAACAAAATATTCCACTGGGATATTAGGAGCTTAATTTGTGGGATAAATCTCTGTTCTCAGGCCTCTGCTCTCGGACCCCACAGGGCTGTCAAGCAGTGCTGGAGGGCAGTAGGACTTGGTTATAACTTTTATAGCATTTCACATGACTCTAAGACAATTGTTTTCCACTAGATTTCAGTTGAAGCTGTTAGTTCCTCAGGAGTCCCTCCATCTGGGTTTCCATTCATCTTTGTAAGAGGCTCAAATCTTTCTCACTCATACTTTGTCTGCATCTGGAGCAGGATGATGGTGGATGGAACAAATTATTCTTATTGTTTTCTGGTATCCTTGCTCATTACAAAATATTCCATAAAAGATGGCACCTTGTGGATGGGATTTGTTAAAGAGAACAAAATAAGAATGATTTAAAGAGATTTTTGTTTTAAAATACATTTTTCTGGAAAGATCTTTGTGCATGTGTGTGTTGGGGGGGCGGGCAAGGTGTTAACCTAAGGATTATTGAAGTTAATTTAGATTAGAGACATTCACCCTTTACTGGGATATAGTTTAGGCATTTTAGAATAAGGTTAACATTACATAAAGCAAAATAGTCCATTTTAGTGACTAGTGCATGTACAAGTTTTCCCAAACATGAACAGTCATGCAACATCTCTGAAGTCAAACTATAGAATATTTCTATAACTCCAAACAATTTTCTTATTCTCCTTTGTAATAAATTCTCTTCACTTACCCTAGCCCCAAACAACCACTGATCTGATTTTGCCCCCACAGTTTTGCCTTTTCCAGAAAGTCCTATAAATGAATCCAACATGTATATAGCCTTCGTGTCTGGCTTTTTTCACTTAGCATAATCCTTTTGAGATTCCTCCATGTTCCTTTCATGTGTCAGTCGGTTCAGTTCAGCCACTCAGTTGTGTCTGACTCTTTGTGACCCCACGGACTGAAGCACACCAGGCTTCCCTATCCATCACCAACTCCCAGAGCTTGCTCAGTCTCACGTCCATCGAGTCAGTGATGCCATCTAACCATCTCATCCTCTGTTGTCCCCTTCTCATCCTGCCTTCAATCTTTCCCAGCATCAGAGTCTTCTCCAGTGAAAAGTATTGCATCAGTTGGCCAAAGTATTGGAGGTTCAGCTTCAGCATCAGTCTTTCTAATTAATCTTCAGGACTGATTTCCTTTACAATTGACTGGTTTGATCTCCTTGCAGTACAAGTGACTCTCAAGAGTCTTCTCTAGCACTGCAGTTCAAAGGCATTGATTCTTCAGTGCTCAGCTTTCTTTGTGGTCCAGCTCTCACATTTATACATGACTACTGGAAAAAATCATAGCTTTGACTATATGGACCTTTCTCAGCAAAGTAATGTCTCTGCTTTTTAATATGAAGTCTAGGTTTGTCATAACTTTTCTACCAAGAAACAAGTGTCTTTTAATTTCATGGCTGCAGTCGCCATCTGCAGTGATTTTGAAACCCATGAAAAAAAAGTCTGTCACTGCTTCCATTGTGTCCACATCTATTTGCCGTGAAGTGATGGAGCCAGATGACCTTCATTTTTTGAATATTGAATTTTAAGCCAGCTTTTTCACTCTCCTCTTTCACTTTCAAGAGACTCTTTAGTTCCTCTTTACTTTGTGCCATAAGGGTGGTGTCATCTGCATATCTCAGGTTATTGATATTTCTCCTGGCAATCTTGATTCCAGCTTGTACTTCATCTAGCCCAGCATTTCATATGGTCTACTCTGCATAGAAGTTAAATAAGCAGGGTGACAGTATACAGCCTTAACATACTCCTTTCTCAGTTTGGAACCAGTCTTTTGTTCCATGTCCATTTCTATCTGTTGCTTCTTGACCTGCATACAGATTTCTCAGGAGGCAGGTAAGGTGGTCCAGTATTCCCATCTCTTTAAGAATTTCCCACAGTTTGTTGTGATCCACACAGTCAAAGGCTTTAGCATAGTCAATGAAGCAGAAGTAGATGTTTTTCTGGTATTCTCTTGCTTTTTATATGATCCAACAGATTTTGGCAATTTGATCTCTGGTTCTTCTCCCTTTTCTAAATCCACCTTAAGAAGTTCTCAATTCATGTACTGTTGAAGTCTAGCTTGAAGAATTTTGAGCATCACTTTGCTAGTGTGTGAGATGAGTGCAATTGTGTTGTAGTATGAACCTTATGACCAACCTAGATAGCATATTAAAAAGCAGAGACATTACTTTGCCAACAAAGGTCTGCCTAGTCAAGACTATAGTTTTTCCAGTGGTCATGTATGGATGTGAGAGTTGGACTGTGAAGAAAGCTGAGCCCAGAAGAATTGATGCTTTTGAACTGTGTGGTGTTGGAGAAGACTCTTGAGAGTCCCTTGGACTGCCAGGAGATCCAACCAGTCCATCCTAAAGGAAATCAGTCCTGGGTGTTCTTTGAAAGGACTGATGCTGAACCTGAAACTCCAATACTTTGGCCACCTCATGCGAAGAGCTGACTCATTGGAAAAGACTCTGATGCTGGGAGGGATTGGGGGCAGGAGGAGAAGGAGATGACAGAGGATGAGATGATTGGATGGCATCATTGACTCAATGGACATGAGTTTGGATAAACTCCAGGAGTTGGTGATGGACAGGGAGGCCTGGCATGCTGTGATTCATGGGGTCGCAAAGAGTTGGACACTACTGAGCAACTGAACTCAGCTGAACTGATGAACCTTCTTTGGCATTGCCTTTCTTTGGGATTGAAATAAAAACTGACCTGTTCCAGTCCTGTGGCCACTGCTGAGTTTTCCAAATTTCCTGACATATTGAGTGCAGCCCTTTCACAGCTTCATCTTTTAGGATTTGAAATAGCTCAACTGGAATTCCATCACCTCCACTAGCTTTGCTCATAGTGATGCTTCCTAAGGCCCGCTTGACTTTACATTCCAGGATGTCTGGCTCTAGGTGAGTGATCATATCAGCATTGTGGTTATCTGGGTCATTAAGATCTGTTTCATACAGTTCTTCTGTGTATTCTTGCCACCTCTTCTTAATATTTTCTGCTTCTGTTAGGTCCATACTGTTTCTGTCCTTTATTGTGCCCATTTTTGGATGAAATATCCCCTTGGTATCTAAAATTTTTTTGAAGAGATCTCTAGTCTTTCCCATTCTATTGTTTCCCTCTGTTTATTTGCATTGATCACTGAGGAAGCCTTTTTTATCATTATTTTTTTTAATCTCTCCTTGCTATTCTTTGGAACTGTGCATTCAGATGGTAATATCTTTCCTTTTCTCCTTTACTTTTCACCTTTCTTCTTTTCTCAGGTATTTATAAGAACTCCTCAGACAATAATTTTGCCTTTTTGCATTTCTTTTTCTTGGGGATGATTTTGATCACCGCCTCCTATACAATGTTATGAACCTCTGTCCATAGTTCTTCAGGCACTCTGTCTGTCAGATCTAATCCCTTGAATCTATTTGTTACTTCCACTGTATAATCATAAGGGATTTTATTTGGGTCATACCTGACTGGTCTAGTGGTTTTCCCTACTTTCTTCAATTTAAGTCTGAATTTTGCAATGAGGAGTTTATGATCTGAGCCACAGTCAGGTCCTGGTCTTGTTTTTGCTGACTATATAAAGCTTCTCCATCTTTGGCTGCAAAGAATATTATCAGTCTGATTTTGGTATTGACCATCTGGTAATGTCCTTGTGTAGTGTTGTCTCTTGTGTTGTTGGAAGAGGATGTTTTCTATGTTCATTGTGTTCTCCTGGCAAAACTCTGTTAGCCTTTGCCCTGCTTCATTCTGTGCTCCAAGGCCAAACTTTGCTTTGCTCCAGGTATCTCTTAACTTCCTACTTTTGCATTCCATTCCCTATGATGAAAAGGACATCTTTTTTTGGTGTTAGTTCTAGAAGGCCTTGTAGGTCTTCATTGAACTTTTCAACTTCAGCTTCTTTGGCATTAGTGTTTGGGGCATAGACTTGGATTACTGTGATATTTAATGATTTGCCTTCGAAATGAACAGAGATAATTTGTAATTTTGAGATTGCACCCAAGTACTGCATTTCAGACTCTTTTGTTGACTATGAGGTTTACTCCATTTCCTCTAAGGGATTCATGTGTCAATAGTTTGCTCCTTATTTCTTTTGAGTATCATTAATTTTATGGATATGTATTTACATACATACATTTTTTATGTGAATGTACTATAATTTAGTAACTATAATAACAGGTGAACTTTTGAGTTATTTCTAGTTTGGGGTTATTATGAAGAAAATGACTTTAACCATTCACATACAAGTCTCTGTGTGCCCAAAAGTTTTCATGTGCCTCTGTAAAATACCTAGAAGTGGGGTTGATAGATTATGTAATTATATATTTAGTATTATAATAGACTGCCAAACTTTTCCACTGTGGCTAAACCTTGATGGTGATTGCATTACCCCTGCAAGATATAAGCATTCCAACTGCTCCAAATCTTTACCAGTGCTCGGTATTGTCATGTTTGAAAAGTGGGGGTCATTGTTTGTTTTTTCTTTATGATTCTGTTTATGTAGCTATATCTCTTTGTGTTTTTTATTAAATTTGCCTAATGACTAATGATGCTTCATATGTGTATGTGTCTAGGTATAATGATGTTATATATGCATGTTACAATGCACATACTGTTTTAAACAATGAAGAAATATTTCATAATCCCCACCTTGGAGATTGAGCATGACATTGTGGAAAAAGTGAGAACTTTGAAATTGGGCAGATAAGGGTTTGTATTCTGACAAGTTGTAAAGACCTCTGTGTACTTGCTTCCTCATTTCTTAGGTGACAATAATAATATCAGCCCCATATAGCTGTTAGAAGAATTACATTAAGATAACATATCTAGTATGGCTAGTCGAATTCTACAATCCCTTTTCTGCTGAGTTTTCCAAATTTCCTGACATATTGAGTGCAGCCCTTTCACAGCTTCATCTTTTAGGATTTGAAATAGCTCAACTGGAATTCCATCACCTCCACTAGCTTTGCTCATAGTGATGCTTCCTAAGGCCCGCTTGACTTTACATTCCAGGATGTCTGGCTCTAGGTGAGTGATCATATCAGCATTGTGGTTATCTGGGTCATTAAGATCTGTTTCATACAGTTCTTCTGTGTATTCTTGCCACCTCTTCTTAATATTTTCTGCTTCTGTTAGGTCCATACTGTTTCGGTCCTTTATTGTGCCCATTTTTGGATGAAATATCCCCTTGGTATCTAAAATTTTTTTGAAGAGATCTCTAGTCTTTCCCATTCTATTGTTTCCCTCTGTTTATTTGCATTGATCACTGAGGAAGCCTTTTTTATCATTATTTTTTTTAATCTCTCCTTGCTATTCTTTGGAACTGTGCATTCAGATGGTAATATCTTTCCTTTTCTCCTTTACTTTTCACCTTTCTTCTTTTCTCAGGTATTTATAAGAACTCCTCAGACAATAATTTTGCCTTTTTGCATTTCTTTTTCTTGGGGATGATTTTGATCACCGCCTCCTATACAATGTTATGAACCTCTGTCCATAGTTCTTCAGGCACTCTGTCTGTCAGATCTAATCCCTTGAATCTATTTGTTACTTCCACTGTATAATCATAAGGGATTTTATTTGGGTCATACCTGACTGGTCTAGTGGTTTTCCCTACTTTCTTCAATTTAAGTCTGAATTTTGCAATGAGGAGTTTATGATCTGAGCCACAGTCAGGTCCTGGTCTTGTTTTTGCTGACTATATAAAGCTTCTCCATCTTTGGCTGCAAAGAATATTATCAGTCTGATTTTGGTATTGACCATCTGGTAATGTCCTTGTGTAGTGTTGTCTCTTGTGTTGTTGGAAGAGGATGTTTTCTATGTTCATTGTGTTCTCCTGGCAAAACTCTGTTAGCCTTTGCCCTGCTTCATTCTGTGCTCCAAGGCCAAACTTTGCTTTACTCCAGGTATCTCTTGACTTCCTACTTTTGCATTCCAGTCCCCTATGATGAAAAGGACATCTTTTTTTGGTGTTAGTTCTAGAAGGCCTTGTAGGTCTTCATTAAACTTTTCAACTTCAGCTTCTTTGGCATTAGTGTTTGGGGCATAGACTTGGATTACTGTGATATTTAATGATTTGCCTTGGAAATGAACAGAGATAATTTGTAATTTTGAGATTGCACCCAAGTACTGCATTTCAGACTCTTTTGTTGACTATGAGGTTTACTCCATTTCCTCTAAGGGATTCATGTGTCAATAGTTTGCTCCTTATTTCTTTTGAGTATCATTAATTTTATGGATATGTATTTACATACATACATTTTTTATGTGAATGTACTATAATTTAGTAACTATAATAACAGGTGAACTTTTGAGTTATTTCTAGTTTGGGGTTATTATGAAGAAAATGACTTTAACCATTCACATACAAGTCTCTGTGTGCCCAAAAGTTTTCATGTGCCTCTGTAAAATACCTAGAAGTGGGGTTGATAGATTATGTAATTATATATTTAGTATTATAATAGACTGCCAAACTTTTCCACTGTGGCTAAACCTTGATGGTGATTGCATTACCCCTGCAAGATATAAGCATTCCAACTGCTCCAAATCTTTACCAGTGCTCAGTATTGTCATGTTTGAAAAGTGGGGGTCATTGTTTGTTTTTTCTTTATGATTCTGTTTATGTAGCTATATCTCTTTGTGTTTTTTATTAAATTTGCCTAATGACTAATGATGCTTCATATGTGTATGTGTCTAGGTATAATGATGTTATATATGCATGTTACAATGCACATACTGTTTTAAACAATGAAGAAATATTTCATAATCCCCACCTTGGAGATTGAGCATGACATTGTGGAAAAAGTGAGAACTTTGAAATTGGGCAGATAAGGGTTTGTATTCTGACAAGTTGTAAAGACCTCTGTGTACTTGCTTCCTCATTTCTTAGGTGACAATAATAATATCAGCCCCATATAGCTGTTAGAAGAATTACATTAAGATAACATATCTAGTATGGCTAGTCGAATTCTACAATCCCTTTTCCTTTTAGGATGGTGCTGGCCTTAATATATATGAAGCGTCTGCAAAAATAACCTCCATAGATGTTTGATGTCTGAAATTTTGGAAGCCAGAAACTTCATCTCTTGAGTGCCCTAGGTGGAAGGAGAAGCCTTGGAAGTGTAACAAGAAATGGTGAGTGACCCTCTAAAGAGTCAATGAGTCCTCCATCATTCATCTTCACCATTTATAAACTCTTGTCCTGATTTTTAATTATGTGGAGAAATAGCTTCCCTCTCACTGGGCCATGTGGTTTACAGGAACAGGAAACATGTGTTACTCACCCCTACTTCCTTCTTGTTGAACACCATCAGGCTTGAGGTCACCTGGTGCCTTGACAGTGTTGTACCTACAGCCTGAAGATTGGTAGAGGGAAACCATGGTTTGCCATGGGACTGAGAAGAGCCAGTGTTTGGAGATTTATCAGAAGGTTAATGTTTAGTATCAGGTGTACATCCTCTCTGTTGCTGTGTGTTAGTCACTCAGTCACATCCAACTGTTTGCAACACCATGATCTGTAGCTCATCAGGCTTCTCTGTCCACGGGATTCTCCAGGCAAGAATACTGGAGTGGGTAGCTGTTTCCTCCTCCAGGGGATGTTCTTGACCCAGGGATGGAACCTAAGTCTTCCCTCTAGGTGATGTTTATGTACTCAGCTTGGCAAACTTAGCTGGAGAGCTCCAGGAATCTATGGAGAATATATATTTTATCCCTGCTCAAGCCAAGAGCACACACAGTTCTGCTGCCCCCAAACTCAAGTAACCTAGGTATTCCAAAGAAATGTGCCCTTTGAGATGCAGGATGTAATGGACTCAAACCCTAGTCTATATGCAGAGGAAGCTTGGATTTTGCTAATTCATTTGGATTTAGGAATTATCGTTGCTATACTCTATATGCTCTTGCTTTGTCAAACAGCAAAACAAACCACATAACAGTAAATATTAGATATCCCCATGCTCGTAAAATCCTTGTTTCTTCAAATTCATTCCAGCATCCTGATTTGCTGCCTAGATTTCTTTCTTCTGCCTCTCTACCTAGAGTAAATTAAATAGAACAGTACAATTTTCTGTCATGAAAACTAAAAGTTTGTTTTCATTTTTAAATAAAGATTGTATTTTCTCTTTGTTCTTAACTTTCCTGTATAGGAATTTCCATTTCCATGGTTCTGGTTCTAGACTTCATCATTTCTTTTAAAATTTTTCCTATAATCTATTATTTACATTCTTTTAATATGACCAAATGTGTTTCTTAAGTATAGATATACTCACAGACTCCTTGGGGGAAAAGGGGATGTCTCATGTCCTTGCTTATAAAAGAATTACAAGTTTCTTGCTATTAATATATAAAATCTTTCACAGTCTGGCCAAAAATTAGCTTTTGCCAATGAACTTTTAACTTACGTATATGAAATAACTCAAAATACTTAAAGTATATCCCTAAGCCACTCCATCTTGTGAGTTCAAGACCAACATTTCCAAATGCCCTAGAGCTATTCCTCATGGATATCTCTTCCAAACACTTTAAGATCAAAATGGCCCAAATCAAGTTAATTATTTTTGTTATTTTTACCCTCCTAAAATAATCCTCAAAGGATTAATAATGATAGTCACGTTGTAAGTAGATGTAGGTATAACTTGACGGTGAGCCCATGAACTGTTTGCTTTCTAGTGGCCCAGGAATGAATAGCTATGGGAATTGAAGATGTTGTGATACATCCTATGATACCTGAGGCTTGTTGGATCGTGAGTACTTTGGAATGGGTAGAGTTAGCTGGTTAAACAGATTTAAAATTTCTGTCACTGATTGAACAATTGTAACTGAAATTATGTAATTTGCCACTTAATGCTAGGTCTGGAAGCATCACTTGAGTGGCCTTTCTAAATTAGGAGAACCACAGGCAAGTTGCTTTGCATTGCGTTAATACACAGGTGTCATAGCTTGACAAATTGGCATCCTTCTCAATACTCCTTTTATGCAAGCGGTTACTGGGATGAGGTGGGTGTGAATTTGCATAGGGACCAAGGAATCTTGTAGGAACAAATGGGTTGAGACTGCAACTCCTTTTCTTTTGAGTTTCTATATTTTCTGAATGATTTTGGTGTATGCAAATTAAATTCCTTGACAGGCAATGATCTCTTTCCCATGTGCCTCACCTCTCCCCCATCTAAGAGAATGACCAGAGGAGGTCTTAGGATGGAAGGAGAGGAGTGTGAACTGAAGTCTGGGCTCGAAGCCTTGTCTGTTGAGTGGGGAACAGACCAACTGAATGTGGCATGTGACTGAGTTCTGACTTTTCTTGCGATCCAGCAGTGCTGTCATAGTGGGTATGTTTGGCAGCAGTGGCATAGCTCCAGGTGCCATGGGTTGGAAATTAGTGAGGTAACATACAGTAGTGAATAAGTGCATAGAGTCCTCAGCCAGATTGCTGACCTCAAAATCTACTTCGGGCAAATTACTTGTCAGTATCTCAGCTGATTCATCTGTAATATGAGGATACTAATATTACATATTTTCTAAGATTGTGAAGAGGATTGAGTGACTTATTATTTATAAAGTGCTTAGAATAATCTATTGTTCATATTAAGTGCCATTTAAGTGTTTGTAATTAAATGAAATCTCAGGAAGCCAGGGGCATATCAACCTTGATCAAGTCTGTCAGTAGTCTCTAGAAACTAGATTTGTTTCATAGGGATTAAAACATCTAACATCTTAGTTACCTAATAAATAAGATATTGCTTTTCTATAGTTTTATTTTAGTTTCCTTGTATATGCCTGGATATTTTTCAAGTTAGAATACAATATAGCTGTGATGTTTTATTTTAAAACACATAACTGAGTATCCTCTGACAATTCAAACAATTTTTCCCATAATAGTTTTTAAGCTAATTGTACAAATGCAAATTGAAATGTTTTCATAGTGTTACATAAGGCTGTAGTCTCTGGGCTTATATGTATAAGTACCGAGATGTATGTATATAAATCTGGCAAGTTGCAGTTCCTGTTTGTAATCAACACCAGGATAAAAAAACTAGACTGCTTTCAAAAGTCCTACACCATTAGAAATGACCTATCACATTCATTCTTCTGTATTGTTTTGTGGCCTGAAATTGGACATCGTCCCATTTTGTTAACCTCAAGAGATTCTGTCAGACATTTGGTCATCCTCTTTCACTAAAACTAAAAACTACTTTGCATTTTTTTAAGTGCATTGCTGACCCCTCCCAGTAACCATGATGGAATAACAATACCAAGGAAATAAACGAGCAGCATTAGCAAATTCAAACAGTGTTTCCTTTAATTGCTTCAGGGATCTGAAAGACTAGAACTATTGTACCCTAGACAAGGTCGGTCTCTGTAGGAAAGCCACAGACTTAAATTATGAGATTTCTGCATTTGGTAATCCTTCTCAGCAGATTATTTTTTTAAGTGCATTGCTGACCCCTCCCAGTAACCATGATGGAATAACAATACCAAGGAAATAAATGAGCAGCATTAGCAAATTCAAATAGTGTTTCCTTTAATTGCTTCAGGGATCTGAAAGACTAGAACTATTGTACCCTAGACAAGGTCGGCCTCTGTAGGAAAGCCACAGACTTAAATTATGAGATTTCTGCATTTGGTAATCCTTCTCAGCAGATCATTGTTATAAAATCAAGCAGGATATATTTTATACCTGAAACATAAATGAAATGACTTTGCAAAATATGAATGCTTCATCTAAATTATAGCTAAAACATTTTTTATTAATCACTTATGCATGAGTCATTTATTAAACAGTTTAGATTTTTAGAATATGATCACAGATGAAATTGCACAAAAAGGTGACCAATAATAACCACAAATATCACAAGATTTTTTCAGGTCCCCATTTAGTTCTACTTTAAATCCAATTCCTACAAGTTTGAGAGCCTGATTTTTCAACCCATGTAGATTATAATTTGTGTGTTTTAGGAGGATAAGTCCAGAAGACATAAATGTAATTAGGTCATCACCTGATTGACTTTGGCAATGCAGGAAAACCATAAAAAAAATAGATTCAGCATCTCACAAAAAAGTGTGAGGTTATTGAATTTAAGGGTAAGCAGTCCATGGGGTCGCTAAGAGTTGGACATGATTGAGTGACTTCTCTTTCACTTTTCACTTTCATGCATTGGAGAAGGAAATGGCAACCCACTCCAATGTTCCTGCCTGGAGAATCCCAGGGACGGGGGAGCCTGGTGGGCTGCCGTCCTATGGGATCACACAGAGTCGGATATGACTGAAGCGACTTAGCAGCAGCAGCAGCAGCAGCTATGTATACTTCAATAATACTAAAGAATATGCTACAGAATACTGAACAAATATTTTGAGTTATTAGAAATAGGTTATTTTAACACATTTTAGGAAGTTTTCATTTAAAAATATTGTGTGGGGGGTGGAGGGAATGGTTAAATTGGCAAACTCTTAAAACTGAAAAATCTGCTTACATTCAATAGCTCATTCTCTGTGGCCATCATGTATCTGTAGTTCTAATCAAGAAACACCATAAAACATAATCATCCAATGTTTCCTAATATTTTATCCTTATTTTTAAATCAGAAGATTTAGGAATAAGATCCATATCATATAGAACAAGCTGAATTCTAGTCTAAGAGTTCATGCAGTTATTTTAGAAAGTCTTTGTTTATCTAGAATTTTATCTATTTTCAGTGTCACAAAAGAGAGAAAGAAGATGAAAGTTGGTCTTTCTCCTCCTCTACCACCTTATTCATTTTGCACCTAATACATATAGACATCACTCAGTATCTTGACTGATTGTTTCCAGGACCTCTGCAGAAACCAGAATCCAGGGATGCTCAATCCTTTATATAAAAATGGCGTAGTATTTGCATATATCCTACACATGTGCTATGTGCTTGTGCTCAATCACTCAGTCGTGTTCGACTCTGCAACCCCATGGACTATAGCCCACCAGGCCTCTGTGTCCATGAGTTTTCTCAGGCAAGAATACTGGAGTGGGTTGCCATTTCCTCCTCCAGGACATCTCCCTGACCCAAGGATTAAACCCGCATCTCTGGTGTCTCTTGCACTGACAGGTGGATACTTTACCACTTGAGCTACCTGGGAAGCCCAACCCATGCATACCTCCCATATACTTTTTTTTTTTTTTAAATTTATTTTTTACACGAACTCCCAAACATGAACCCCCCTCCCACCTCCCACCCCACATCTTCCCTCCAGATCATCCCCATATACTTTAAATCACTTCTAGATTGCATATAATGCTTAATATAAATGCTATGTGAACAGTTGTAAACACAATATAAATGTTATGTAAATAGTTGCTGGTGCACAGCAAATTCAAGTTTTCTTTTTTGGAACTTGCTGGAATTTTTTTTCTGAAAATTTTCTATTCTTGATCAGTTGAATTCAAGGATATGGAACCTGCACATCCAGAGGGCTACCTACAGTTAAGAGGTTCTGTGTGTACTTTTTTCTTCCTCAAGTTTACCTTCACTTGATAGAACAAAAAACTTGAAAATGTGCCCCTTAAGTTCAGAGAACTCTAGAAGCATGGGAGGTAAAAAGTAAACCAATTTCTAGAATGTGCCAGAAAGAATGATGTGAATGACATAATAACAGTGTGGGACATTTACCAACTGAAACCAGATTTCAAAGATATGCCTCAATAATATAGCTAGGTACTGAGATGCCCAGTTTTTGTATGGATGAGGAAAACTCTGGAAATTCAGTTGCCAACCTGTCACAAACTAGTACAAGTAATACATATGTCCTCCACCTGTGTTCACTTTGCAAATTTCATGACAAAAAGTTCAGGAGCAAGACAATGCAAATTCATTATGGATTCAGGTATCCTGTCCACCTTATTATTGTTCTAACTCCTCACAAGTATCCTTATTACATCTAAGTTGTATTTCTTCCCTGGAGTCAGTTATGGCCGTAAGAGCACAAATGAACTTCAGTAGACAGAGTAAACTCATTTGTTTTGTAAAATTTTAAATTATTCTTACTTCAATATAGGAAAATAAAGTACTTGATTCATCACTGAGTTTATTTATGGTTGTTAATATTTTCCTGCATCAAATTACTTGCTCCTTCACAAAACTCATCAAGCTAACCTTTTGACCCTTGTTCAAACATGATAATCATACATCCTTTCCCTATTGCCATTTTGAATGTATTTGGAGAAAACACAAAAGATTATTTGAACTATGAAACCTATGGCATATAGTCTCACCATATTCACCTGCATTCTAAAAGATGATTTTGATTTGTTTTTTGCTTTCTCTGCTATATTTCTTGCTTATGGGACTTATCATTGCTTTGGATTAAAATTAAGGATCTTTTATACATTTATAACCAATTTGTTGGAGAGGGTTTAAATTTGATTGCAGGAAGTACAAATGATACTTTCTCATTAGAATATTAATAAATTTCATATTTGTTATAATCCTAATGTCTTTTACCTTTAACAGCACAAGCTGCCAGCATAAGAAGCATGTTTTACATCATGGGGTCACTGAGTAGATTGTAGTTTCATTAGTACAAGCCTTGGGTAAAACTGGAATAGGTGACATTTGGCTTTGTTATTCATAATCTCATCTTTATTTATTTTATTTTGTTTTTGTTTTTTTTTTGCTTTCTCTGAAACTTGGTACAGCTGGTATTCCTTCTGGCCTCGAGCACCCCTGTGTGCTGTCCTTCCTTCTATCGACCCATACTTGTTGCCTTAGGAAACGTCTGATTTCAGCTTTCATCTCTTTGTATGAATTTAAGTCTACGTGTTACTCATATTGTGGAAGCAAAATTGATTGATTGGTCTCCTACTTAAAGTATTTCAGGCATCACTGAGGGTGGAAGAGGGGGCAGAGGGCCTTCTCCAGTGACCTAGGGGTAAGGTCAGCCTTGATATCAGGAGCTTAGGTAGTCCAAGGGGAAAAAAATGAAAAAGAAAGAAATCTGAGCCAACCTTATCAAATGCTAATGAGTTTGGTAGAATGGATTTTTTTTTTCATAGAATTTACTGTACTGAAATTGGCAGGTTCCAAGTCAGATGCTGATTTTTTTCCTGCTACAGATATTAATTTGATTCACACAAATTATTTAGCAAACCACCCAGCATTTCTATGTTTTCAAGGTGAGATTTACCATCCTATGCACCTGCCCATCATTGGACTGTATCTGTACTAAGAACACTGGTCAGAGAGGGTTTGTACACATCCCTGAGACAGGTGTGGCTACGTGTGTGCAGCAGAGATCAGTGAAGAAAAAGATAATGGCTGAAGGAGAAAATGACATCATCATCCTTAGGAAAATGTTGATCAGATAATCTATTTTTCTTGATATAACCAACTGCTTTGCATAATTAGACTGTAACTTAAAACACATATTACATGAAAAGATTACTTTGATAAATATATAAAAATCTGGATATGATCCTGTTACTTCACTGATCTGAATTTTTCGTAAACTAAGCCCAGCTTCGATGTTCAGCCTCACCTCTGGACACAGTTTAGTTGTACATGTTTATTTGAGTCCATGCCTCTCAAATGAGACAGAATGTCATAAACTCTGAGGTAGTGGTTTATGAGGTAGGCAAGACAACACAAAGTTTATGAAAGAACCAGGACACACATAAAACCCATGGGATATGCTTGATATATCTTCCCAGAGCTTCAGATATTTCCCCATGAAAATACTGATTCACATGGCAAGCAATTTTTTTTTTTTTTCATAGAATTTACTGTACTGAAATTGGCAGGTTCCAAGTCAGATGCTGATTTTTTTCCTGCTACAGATATTAATTTGATTCACACAAATTATTTAGCAAACCACCCAGCATTTCTATGTTTTCAAGGTGAGATTTACCATCCTATGCACCTGCCCATCATTGGACTATATCTGTACTAAGAACACTGGTCAGAGAGGGTTTGTACACATCCCTGAGACAGGTGTGGCTACGTGTGTGCAGCAGAGATCAGTGAAGAAAAAGATAATGGCTGAAGGAGAAAATGACATCATCATCCTTAGGAAAATGTTGATCAGATAATCTATTTTTCTTGATATAACCAACTGCTTTGCATAATTAGACTGTAACTTAAAACACATATTACATGAAAAGATTACTTTGATAAATATATAAAAATCTGGATATGATCCTGTTACTTCACTGATCTGAATTTTTTGTAAACTAAGCCCAGCTTCGATGTTCAGCCTCACCTCTGGACACAGTTTAGTTGTACATGTTTATTTGAGTCCATGCCTCTCAAATGAGACAGAATGTCATAAACTCTGAGGTAGTGGTTTATGAGGTAGGCAAGACAACACAAAGTTTATGAAAGAACCAGGACACACATAAAACCCATGGGATATGCTTGATATATCTTCCCAGAGCTTCAGATATTTCCCCATGAAAATACTGATTCACATGGCAAGCAATTTTAAAACATTATTTATAAACAAATACAGGTAAAGTTTGGACTAGAATTCCAAATACTAATTTTTGCTAATTTTTAAAATAAAGCAAAAAAATATCAAATAAATTCTACTTTGGTAAGATTATTTCCATCCTGACCCAAATCTCACATTAAAAACTTTCATGCTATTCTTTAAGGATATTTAGAAGCAGATATCTAAGAAGTACTTCATTAGGTACACCAGATTATTCACAGATTCCAGAACAATTCCAGTTGCTTGCCTGCCTCTGTACCTTTGCTCAGAAGTTCCTTCTGTTTGGAACCCTTGCCCCATCTCATTTCCCTTGAGAATCCTTACTAAAGCACTGGGTCTGGATCAAAAGAGTTTTCTGCCTTTTTTTAAATATTCCGTGAACAAATCCCATCCTAACGTTCTTAATGAACAAATATGATTATATTATATTATATCATAGTTATGTATTTATTTAACTTTCCTCAGACTGAGAGAATTTTAAGAGATAGGACTACATTTTTCTGATTCTTTAGAATTTGTATAATATCTGTGGAAAGTTTATATCAGGTGTTTCTTGAAATAGTAATGAACTTGCTTAATCTGATAACAATAGAATACATATTGGTTCTAATACATGGTTCTAGGTAAGAAAGTAAGCTGGTGACTTCTGTAAGTCTTCAGTTAATGTATTCAAAGATGGCAAATACTTTGAAATCAGATCTGGGTTTGAATCCCAGCTCTGCTGTTTCTTATTAGTGTAAGTTTGGGGAATTACTTATCTAAACTTTTAGTTTCTTGATTTCAAAATAAGGATAATAATAACTCCCTGATGGCATGGTTGTATAGATTCTGAAATGAGTCATGCAAAATGTACAGCACCTAGTAGGTGCTAAATATTGTTTCCTCCTCCAGATCTATCCATCCCTATCTACATGATGTAATTTGCAGAGTGATAAATAAACTCCTAGCTCTGTAATCACCCAATATCAATAAGTTGGAGTTTCAGAAATCATGGTCAGGAAGAGTCAAGACTAGGCAACTGGGACAAAGAGATGAAGTAAATGAAATATCTTGTCTACATTGGGAGGCAAAGCATAAGAACAAATCCAAAGCTGAAGCTCAATGAGTGAGCATCCTGGCTACAGATCCTACACAAGACAGAAAGAGTTGGCTTAAAGGGCGGGTTTGTAGATGTCCTTTGAAGCATCAATAGCGGTAGGGGGTCAACTTTGCTTGGAGAAAGGTTTTACTGACCCCACAAGAAGGGAGAGGATCTATTTACGCTTTTGAGACATTTAAGTAAAGTGAAAGTCACTCAGTCATGTCTGACTCTTTGCAACCCCATGGACTGACTGTAGCCCACCAGATTCCTCTGTCCATGGGATTTCCCAGGAAAGAATACTGGAGTAGGTTGCCATTTCCACTTGAGATATTTAAAGACTAACCAAAAAATACATACTCCTCTCTGTCCATCTGTCCAATCCTTGAGTGATTTGTGGAAATGGCCAATTTTTAACCTGCATTATTAAATTCTGACTTAAGAGCAATTTGGCATTTGATCAGACATTGTAGTATCCAGTTTAAAGACATGACAATTCCTGCTCTGACTTAAGCAGAAAGCAGGACCTTGTTGGAATGAGAAGGAGAACAGGTAAATTCTGAGAGAAAAGAAAGTTGGGAAACAGTTAGAAAATGAGATATTGTCCAAATTCTAATGGGATGTTATCCAGTCCTAGGATACAGCTTGTACCTGGAAGGGCTGAAAGGAGAGGAGTATGGGATTGGGCAACCACAGACAGTCACTGGAGAAATCACATTTTGTCAAGGCCCTCTCACTTCCTGCCAGCCCGTATGAGTCTGGGAGGCTCTGCTTGGACCCCCATTNCCCCCTCCCACCTCCCACCCCACATCTTCCCTCCAGATCATCCCCATATACTTTAAATCACTTCTAGATTGCATATAATGCTTAATATAAATGCTATGTGAACAGTTGTAAACACAATATAAATGTTATGTAAATAGTTGCTGGTGCACAGCAAATTCAAGTTTTCTTTTTTGGAACTTGCTGGAATTTTTTTTCTGAAAATTTTCTATTCTTGATCAGTTGAATTCAAGGATATGGAACCTGCACATCCAGAGGGCTACCTACAGTTAAGAGGTTCTGTGTGTACTTCTTTCTTCCTCAAGTTTACCTTCACTTGATAGAACAAAAAACTTGAAAATGTGCCCCTTAAGTTCAGAGAACTCTAGAAGCATGGGAGGTAAAAAGTAAACCAATTTCTAGAATGTGCCAGAAAGAATGATGTGAATGACATAATAACAGTGTGGGACATTTACCAACTGAAACCAGATTTCAAAGATATGCCTCAATAATATAGCTAGGTACTGAGATGCCCAGTTTTTGTATGGATGAGGAAAACTCTGGAAATTCAGTTGCCAACCTGTCACAAACTAGTACAAGTAATACATATGTCCTCCACCTGTGTTCACTTTGCAAATTTCATGACAAAAAGTTCAGGAGCAAGACAATGCAAATTCATTATGGATTCAGGTATCCTGTCCACCTTATTATTGTTCTAACTCCTCACAAGTATCCTTATTACATCTAAGTTGTATTTCTTCCCTGGAGTCAGTTATGGCCGTAAGAGCACAAATGAACTTCAGTAGACAGAGTAAACTCATTTGTTTTGTAAAATTTTAAATTATTCTTACTTCAATATAGGAAAATAAAGTACTTGATTCATCACTGAGTTTATTTATGGTTGTTAATATTTTCCTGCATCAAATTACTTGCTCCTTCACAAAACTCATCAAGCTAACCTTTTGACCCTTGTTCAAACATGATAATCATACATCCTTTCCCTATTGCCATTTTGAATGTATTTGGAGAAAACACAAAAGATTATTTGAACTATGAAACCTATGGCATATAGTCTCACCATATTCACCTGCATTCTAAAAGATGATTTTGATTTGTTTTTTGCTTTCTCTGCTATATTTCTTGCTTATGGGACTTATCATTGCTTTGGATTAAAATTAAGGATCTTTTATACATTTATAACCAATTTGTTGGAGAGGGTTTAAATTTGATTGCAGGAAGTACAAATGATACTTTCTCATTAGAATATTAATAAATTTCATATTTGTTATAATCCTAATGTCTTTTACCTTTAACAGCACAAGCTGCCAGCATAAGAAGCATGTTTTACATCATGGGGTCACTGAGTAGATTGTAGTTTCATTAGTACAAGCCTTGGGTAAAACTGGAATAGGTGACATTTGGCTTTGTTATTCATAATCTCATCTTTATTTATTTTATTTTGTTTTTGTTTTTTTTTTGCTTTCTCTGAAACTTGGTACAGCTGGTATTCCTTCTGGCCTCGAGCACCCCTGTGTGCTGTCCTTCCTTCTATCGACCCATACTTGTTGCCTTAGGAAACGTCTGATTTCAGCTTTCATCTCTTTGTATGAATTTAAGTCTACGTGTTACTCATATTGTGGAAGCAAAATTGATTGATTGGTCTCCTACTTAAAGTATTTCAGGCATCACTGAGGGTGGAAGAGGGGGCAGAGGGCCTTCTCCAGTGACCTAGGGGTAAGGTCAGCCTTGATATCAGGAGCTTAGGTAGTCCAAGGGGAAAAAAATGAAAAAGAAAGAAATCTGAGCCAACCTTATCAAATGCTAATGAGTTTGGTAGAATGGATTTTTTTTTTCATAGAATTTACTGTACTGAAATTGGCAGGTTCCAAGTCAGATGCTGATTTTTTTCCTGCTACAGATATTAATTTGATTCACACAAATTATTTAGCAAACCACCCAGCATTTCTATGTTTTCAAGGTGAGATTTACCATCCTATGCACCTGCCCATCATTGGACTATATCTGTACTAAGAACACTGGTCAGAGAGGGTTTGTACACATCCCTGAGACAGGTGTGGCTACGTGTGTGCAGCAGAGATCAGTGAAGAAAAAGATAATGGCTGAAGGAGAAAATGACATCATCATCCTTAGGAAAATGTTGATCAGATAATCTATTTTTCTTGATATAACCAACTGCTTTGCATAATTAGACTGTAACTTAAAACACATATTACATGAAAAGATTACTTTGATAAATATATAAAAATCTGGATATGATCCTGTTACTTCACTGATCTGAATTTTTCGTAAACTAAGCCCAGCTTCGATGTTCAGCCTCACCTCTGGACACAGTTTAGTTGTACATGTTTATTTGAGTCCATGCTTCTCAAATGAGACAGAATGTCATAAACTCTGAGGTAGTGGTTTATGAGGTAGGCAAGACAACACAAAGTTTATGAAAGAACCAGGACACACATAAAACCCATGGGATATGCTTGATATATCTTCCCAGAGCTTCAGATATTTCCCCATGAAAATACTGATTCACATGGCAAGCAATTTTAAAACATTATTTATAAACAAATACAGGTAAAGTTTGGACTAGAATTCCAAATACTAATTTTTGCTAATTTTTAAAATAAAGCAAAAAAATATCAAATAAATTCTACTTTGGTAAGATTATTTCCATCCTGACCCGAATCTCACATTAAAAACTTTCATGCTATTCTTTAAGGATATTTAGAAGCAGATATCTAAGAAGTACTTCATTAGGTACACCAGATTATTCACAGATTCCAGAACAATTCCAGTTGCTTGCCTGCCTCTGTACCTTTGCTCAGAAGTTCCTTCTGTTTGGAACCCTTGCCCCATCTCATTTCCCTTGAGAATCCTTACTAAAGCACTGGGTCTGGATCAAAAGAGTTTTCTGCCTTTTTTTAAATATTCCGTGAACAAATCCCATCCTAACGTTCTTAATGAACAAATATGATTATATTATATTATATCATAGTTATGTATTTATTTAACTTTCCTCAGACTGAGAGAATTTTAAGAGATAGGACTACATTTTTCTGATTCTTTAGAATTTGTATAATATCTGTGGAAAGTTTATATCAGGTGTTTCTTGAAATAGTAATGAACTTGCTTAATCTGATAACAATAGAATACATATTGGTTCTAATACATGGTTCTAGGTAAGAAAGTAAGCTGGTGACTTCTGTAAGTCTTCAGTTAATGTATTCAAAGATGGCAAATATTTTGAAATCAGATCTGGGTTTGAATCCCAGCTCTGCTGTTTCTTATTAGTGTAAGTTTGGGGAATTACTTATCTAAACTTTTAGTTTCTTGATTTCAAAATAAGGATAATAATAACTCCCTGATGGCATGGTTGTATAGATTCTGAAATGAGTCATGCAAAATGTACAGCACCTAGTAGGTGCTAAATATTGTTTCCTCCTCCAGATCTATCCATCCCTATCTACATGATGTAATTTGCAGAGTGATAAATAAACTCCTAGCTCTGTAATCACCCAATATCAATAAGTTGGAGTTTCAGAAATCATGGTCAGGAAGAGTCAAGACTAGGCAACTGGGACAAAGAGATGAAGTAAATGAAATATCTTGTCTACATTGGGAGGCAAAGCATAAGAACAAATCCAAAGCTGAAGCTCAATGAGTGAGCATCCTGGCTACAGATCCTACACAAGACAGAAAGAGTTGGCTTAAAGGGCGGGTTTGTAGATGTCCTTTGAAGCATCAATAGCGGTAGGGGGTCAACTTTGCTTGGAGAAAGCTTTTACTGACCCCACAAGAAGAGAGAGGATCTATTAACGCTTTTGAGACATTTAAGTAAAGTGAAAGTCACTCAGTCATGTCTGACTCTTTGCAACCCCATGGACTGACTGTAGCCCACCAGATTCCTCTGTCCATGGGATTTCCCAGGAAAGAATACTGGAGTAGGTTGCCATTTCCACTTGAGATATTTAAAGACTAACCAAAAAATACATACTCCTCTCTGTCCATCTGTCCAATCCTTGAGTGATTTGTGGAAATGGCCAATTTTTAACCTGCATTATTAAATTCTGACTTAAGAGCAATTTGGCATTTGATCAGACATTGTAGTATCCAGTTTAAAGACATGACAATTCCTGCTCTGACTTAAGCAGAAAGCAGGACCTTGTTGGAATGAGAAGGAGAACAGGTAAATTCTGAGAGAAAAGAAAGTTGGGAAACAGTTAGAAAATGAGATATTGTCCAAATTCTAATGGGATGTTATCCAGTCCTAGGATACAGCTTGTACCTGGAAGGGCTGAAAGGAGAGGAGTATGGGATTGGGCAACCACAGACAGTCACTGGAGAAATCACATTTTGTCAAGGCCCTCTCACTTCCTGCCAGCCCGTATGAGTCTGGGAGGCTCTGCTTGGACCCCCATTCACCATTCACCTGGTTGAAAATGAGCAGACTAGTCCATCCACTCAGTGGAAATGGATTAATAGAGTATAGAGTGAGTTTCTGAAGGATCGTTCCTACATGATATTGCCCTTTTTCTAGTCTGGCAGATAAACCCACACTGAGCCTGCCGTGTACGCCTATATCTGCACTTCTCCGCTCTGCCCTTTCATTCGCATTCTCTTTTCCCTCAGTCTCCCTCCTGCCTCACAATAGTGCCTCATGGACAGCACAGCAATGTGAAGCTGTGTTTTCCAAATATCGGGGCACAAGATGGTATGTAGAGAAACAGTTTTATTTTCAAACTTTCCCCTCTCCTAGCTTCACACCCTGAGTTCCTCTTTATCCTTTAGCCATTTATAGTAACCCTATGGCTTTAACAGGTGGCTTACTGACATCTGATATTTCTTGAAAATACTAATATGTAAACTTCAACTGATTAATATAATTAACATAAAGCTCATGGATACCACTTTGGGACTGCCTAAAAATATTATTATTCAACAGAATAAGGATAAACTGGCTTGTTAACCACCAATTCTCTTAGAAGCATATACCCACATGGCATCTTTGTAACTGGTGTGTTCCTTTGGTTTGAGGCAGGAATGCTTTAAGGTATCATGTTGAGCCATGAAGGACCAGTTATCCAGAAGAGCCAAGGGAAATATACGGTATCTTTGTTCAGTTCAGTACAGTTCAGTCACTCAGTCATGTCCAACTCTTTGCGACCCCATGAACCGCAGCATGCCAGGCCTCCCTGTCCATCACCAACTCCTGGACTTCACTCAAACCAATGTCCATTGAGTCGGTGATGCCATCCAACCCATCTCATCCTCTGTTGTCCCCTTCTTCTCCCATCCCCAATCTTTCCCAGCATCAGGGTCTTTTCAAATGAGTCAGCTCTTCACATCAGGTAGCCAAAGTATTGGAGCTTCAGCTTCAACATCAGTCCTTCCAGTGAACACCCAGGACTGATCTCCTTTAGGATGACTGGTTGGATCCCCTTGCAGTCCAAGGGACTTTCAAGAGTCTTCTCCAACACCACAGTTCCGAAGCATCAATTCTTCAGTGCTCAGCTTTCTTTATGGTCTAATTCTCACATCTATTCATGACCACTGGAAAAATCATAGCCTTTGTTATTGACTCCTAGACTAAAGTCAGGGAACAATTCAGTAAAGCTAATTAATGCTGTTTTAATTCCACCTGCAAATGGCACTGGCATAACATTTGTGGTCAGATAGTAAAGAATCTGCCTGCAATGCAGGAGACCTGGGTTCAATCCCCGGGTCAGGAAGATCCTTTGGAGAAGAGAATGGCTACTCATTCCAGTATTCTTGCCTGTAGAATTCCATGGACAGAGGAACTTGGTGGACTACAGTCCGTGGGGTCGTAGAGTTGGACATGACTGAAGTGTCTAACACTTCACTTTAAGAAAATGTAGTCATTCCAAGCATGGAAAAGCAAAATTAAATACAAAGTAATTTAATAAGATAAAATTCTTAAAGGCACATTTGCTGTAAAATTTCATAATGTTACACAGAATTTAGTCATAACCTGGCATAATTTTAAACAATCACTGACTTCTTAGCTTCCAAAAGACTTTTATGGGGTCGTCTAATTGAACTCCTTCTCTTCACCCAAAGACGTAACCAAGATAGATAGTTTCCTAGCATTCTGCTAAACATTTGAGACCAGAGATTCTGCAGTTTTCCTTAGTAAAACATTGTGAGATGGCTGAGTCACTCCTTGACTTGAGTGAGTAGCAGTGGATCTGCACTGCAGAGGTTGGAACCGGTCTGCTCCCTCCCAGCCACACAAATAGCAGGAAGGAGAATGAGCTGCAAGAAGGAGAAGGTGAGGTGGGGCTAAACCTGCGGAAAAGGCTGAGTTTGACTTGAGCTGCTGAAGTTTGTTACTTGGGAAAGTTAAGAACATGCGTGGCATTTATCAGGGATCACTTGATCTGATTTAAATATGTGAGCACTGCCACCCACTGTTACTATAACCCACTGTCATTGGGGGATGTGGTTCCACACCCCAGCAGCTCATGCCTGTTGTTTATGATTTCGTGAAATTACTAAAAACTGCCGTTTGGATCAGTGGGGCTTTACTGAGAGCTTGAAATTCTTCCTACAAGGGGATCTTGGTTCTATTTCTGTGACTATGACCTCTGAGTGGCCCACGACAGCCTCAATATTGTAATGCAAGATTTCATAGTCTTTTTTTGGAGCAAAGCCTCCTCATGAAAATGAAGAACACTATTATGTATGTATATAGTACACAGAAAACTAGGCAGATAGTTCCAGGAGGTGTGCAGACCCCTGGATATCAGTCCATTGGTGAATGTCTGAGTCACCTCAGGCCACTGACATTACAGAAAGCAGCAAGTGCAACTGGCCAGACTGAAGACCTCACATTTTCTTTTTCTTTCTTTCTTTTGCTCTCTCATTTTAGAAACAGCACCACCAGGAGCAGGGACGTTCTCATATACAGTAAAAATGTACAGTATCTTCAATGCAAAGTTGGACGGGTGCCAACCCCCTCCCCCTCCCCACCCAGAAGCATCTTCATTTGAATTTAAAGGGGTGGATGAGTGACAGCAAGACTCTGTTCTCCTTCTGACAGGGCTTTGGCAGATCATTGGTTGTCATCAAACCTATTCCATTTCTTGCTCCCTGCCAGGAATTCCACCTACATGCCTGATGGCAATTAGTCCCTCGTAGGTGCTAATGAATAAAACGCAGCGTGTAGACTTCAGGAGGATGAAAAAGCCTACAATCCAGATCCAGAGAGGCACTCCACGTGTCAGCTCCCCATGCCAGTCGCCCCTCAGATGCCACTCTCACCCTGGCCAGCAAGTGCTGTGCCAGGGCCAGCCCACCCTTGTGCTGTGCACTTGAGCTCAGGGGGTAGAAGGGAGCTGTCCATGAGGACATAACTCAGTAGAAAGCATGATTTTAGAACCTGAAGTGTTAACCTGTTTTTTGGTAGCTGTCACAGACCATGATGCTACCAGTTTAAGTCTGTACTGGGACATGAGAACTGAATCTCCAAACCAAAAATCCTTTAGAAGAAGCATTTAAAGATCTGATCAGAAAGCATGCTGCATTGGGGCG
>SJYX01004071.1:301473-311877 GCA_006410675.1 Oreotragus oreotragus | reverse complement strand
ATTTTTGCTGATAATCAGATGTCCCTGCTGCTTCTGCTGCTGCTGCTGCTAAGTTGCTTCAGTCGAGTCTGACTCTGTGCGACCCTATAGACGGCAGCCTACCCGGCTCCCCCGTCCCTGGGATTCTCCAGGCAAGAACACTGAAGTGGGTTGCCATTCCCTTCTCCAATGCAGGAAAATGAAAAGTGAAAGTGAAGTCTCAGTGGTGTCTGACCCTCAGTGATCCCATGGACTGCAGCCTTCCAGGCTCCTCCATCCATGGGATTTTCCAAGCAAGAGTACTGGAGTGGGGTACCATTCCCTAAGCAGCATTTCAAAGTACAGTTTCCTTGGCCCTGTCTCTGGAGATTCTCTGCTGGGAGGCCTAGGATAGAGCCTGAGAATCCAAATTAAAAAAAAAAAAAAAGCTTCCCAGGTGAATCTGATCCTCAGGCCAGATTCCATACTCCAGGATAAGATGAACTTCTGTATCCCATTTAACTGAAAAACTGCAAGATTAAGTATTGATTGGAAGCTTTTCAAAAATTATGCTCACTTTTCATCTGTACTTTTACTATGTTTTGTGTTTAAAACGAGCAAGCAATTCTCTTTTGTAATGTAACCACCTCTCAGATATAAATCGACATTCAAAAAGTTCTTTTAATTGAAGCTGTAGCTGATTTTTAATTTTTAATACTTATATTAGAATTTCCAAATTTTGTCTTTACTAAAAACTGAACATGGATATTTTTAATAATAAAAACTCAACAAACGTTATTTTTAAAGACCTTTTTGCATCCCAAGAGATGCTAATCTGTTCACAGAGAAAATTATATTTTAGCACTGTTGCTGCTGCTGCTGCTAAGTCTCCTCAGTCGTGTCTGACTCTATGTGACCCCATAGATGGCAGCCCACGAGGCTCCCCCATCCCTGGGATTCTCCAGGCAAGATTTTTTTTAATCCTATGTGTTTTAATCTATGCGGCTAAAATATATTTACTTAGAAAAGGGGATTATAAATGTCACCAGACTGTCATTTAGATAGTCCAGAGGAGTTTCAGTAAAAAAGTTAAGGATCCCTGATACACCAAAGACCAGTTTGTTATTCGTATTTTACATGTACATAAACATTGTCTTCCTAGGATCTCAAAACACCTTATGAGACTATTGCAGCTAGAGACTTGGAGTAACACAGTCTTGCAATTTGGTCTCCTCTGATAGCAGCAAACCAAAGAAAGTGACAAAAAAGGCATTTTTATTCTAGTTTTCACGGGCTCCCAAAGTCAAGATAGTTTGAATAGGATTCCCTGGAGCATTTGAACTCCATCATGTTTATCAGAGAGAGAACTTAATCCAAACCCTTTGAGGTTTGTTCTTCTCCAGTCAATATCTATTACAGCCAAACAATCATGGTTCTAAAGTATAACAGTGAAGCGAGGAAGAAAAGAGAGATTTTTCTTTCCGATAGCGAAATGGGCAGGTGCAGTTGAAACTGAAAGGCCATAATTAGAACATTGTTCAGCAGAGGCATGGTAGAGGTTCATGCAAGACTGCACAAATCCTCCACTACCCCACACAGCCAAATTCAAGGTTTTGGCAGGAAAGGAAGCCAAAGGTGCACTGCCGTTCAAGAAACCGAGTCCTGAGGTCTGAACTTTAGGACCCTTGAGGCACACAGGGAAGAAACTCTACACTGCTGGACCTGCAAAATCGGTTTGTTTAAATCTATACATTTTGAACCACATAAAGAAGGAAAGGAAAACAAACATGTCTAATTGAATATGTGGCAGGATTTATGAAGTAGTCCTTAGATAGTATATTCTTTAAAGCTCTAATTAAATAAATATTATTTCTATCATATAGATGAGAAATTAGGCCTAGTTATATAATTTGCCCATGTCAGATTCAAATATATTTTATGTTTACTGGCTGAATTATACTATGGATATTGACTACATCTATGTATGATCATATTAGAACATGCAGACTGAGAAAAGTGTTGAAAACAGCACTGGAAAATTCCTGGCACATCTTTTCAACCCACACCTGAGGCAGACCTCATGAATCAATAACTGTGTTTTTCTTTCCTTTCCAACCCAGAAACCTGCTTAGTGAAATATTCAAGGAAATCACTAGAGACCAGCTGGAGTTAGCACATAGGTAACACCTACCACCAGGGCTGCCAGGAGCAGTGGGCAGGGTGAAATCCTCAGGGAGATAGTCAGGGGCTGGCTGATGGAGCCCCTGATCTCTAGCCTTGTCCCCAGGCTCCATAGAGGGGCAGTTCTATACAAATGCTGTACACTCCTAGAAAGATCACCAAATTATTGAGAAGATATCATCCTCTGATAATAGTTTATTAAGTTAACTGTTCCATAGAATCATTTACAGGCTCTAGATTCAAAGGAAATAGATTGCTTTAACACAAAGAATTTAATCTCTGTGGAAGAAATGAGTTACTCCTTGATTAGAGGTTAAGGCAGTTTTCTTTCTTTCCTTTTATTTTATTATTATTATTTTTTTAATTTGGTAGAGCTTTCCCACATCCCTCGTGGGTAGCTGCCTCCTCTGCATATGCATAAACCAGCTGTCCTTCATAATGACACAGGCCCCCACAGTGTCATGGGCTAAGACTGGTGGGAGTTGACTGAGAACCTTGAACAGCGATGGTGGGTGGGGGCTACTAGGAGTTGTGGGCCAGATCATTCACTGCTAGGGTTCAAAGCCAGAAGGCCAAGACTTTTGACCTGGACCACCATCTTTCAGGCTACAAGCCAAGGATTGCTGAGGCCTAATATAGGCAGGGAGTCAATCAGGAGAACTTAAGAGGGAAAAAAAAAAAAAAAAAACTCTGCCTTTGCTTAGTTCTCCAGATTGGCTCTCCAGATGGCCCTCTTTTCTCTGGTAAATTATGCAACAAGCTGCTTCAGCCGAGTTTTGCAGACCTGGATGATCTTGAACTGATTTCAACAAACGGGCGGACTTGTGGGGTTGCAGGGCTTTCTCCTAGTCCTTTCAGCTGAGGAAGAACACTGGGGAAAGAAAACCAAACAATTTCTGGTACAAGTCACAGAAACAGAGCAATACATATACAGAAGTACCACTGCTTTTTGTCCGCCTTCTTAAAAGAAATGATTTTGAAGAAGCGAAAAGGCTGTTTCATTAAGAAAGGTTAGAGTTCATCATGATTAGTTCAGAAAGAGGAACTTGGCCTTGCAGCTTCTCACTAGTTAAATGCCAGGATTGTTCCCTAATATTGCAGGAATGGAAAAGGTAAAAAGGTTGCTTCACAGCATAAACAGGTATGAGGTCTCACTCTCTGCTGTTATTAACAAGTCCTGGAACCAAAATCAATAGCGCATGCAAATGAGCCTCTGATTATTTCTTTGATTTGCAGAATGTCTCCTCCCACTGTACCCTCCTGGTTGAGGCAGAATGGATTAGCTCATCAAGCCCTGGGACTGCTCCTACCCCTGAGGAAGATGAGGTCGGGGGAGGGCAGTGGGTGGCAGGGCCATTCTGTGCCTTTCCACCCTCAGAAGCAAGATCACAGCCCTGACACAGCCTCTTCCTTCCCCTGCTTTGGAAAGTAGAGGCACTGGGACCAGATTTTCCACCAAGCAGGGAGGAAGGCAGAGCGAGAACAAGAGGCAGAGTCAATAGGCCAGGTGGCGTGGGGAACTGATGGGTAGGTGGTGACTGAGCTCAAGCTACAAAGGGAAGAGTTTAGGAAAGGGGAACAACCCACTAAGAAGACCAACTTGGGAACTGATATGAAAGAGGAAACAAACAGAAGACTCTGTGGTAAAAAAAAAAAAAAAAAAGATGAAAGTGTATAAAAGCCAAACTTCATCCCTATCATTCATTCAAAGCTGGTGAAGCACCTTTCTGACCTTGCACTGGGTGTTGGACATGGTCTTACTCTGAGTCTGTTACATAGGTGAGACCTTTAAAAGAGAATTGAAATATGATGCGATAAAGCGCCTAAGGAGAAACATCAAGTGCTAAGGAAACACAGAGAGAGAAGTGACTCGGCAGATGAAGGAAGCTCAACAGTAGAGGAGCTCCTTGTCCTGGCTCGTGAAATTGACCAGGGTGTCTCCGGTGACAAGGAGAAAAGAACACTCTCTCTCAGCAAAGGAGAAAAGAACACTCTCTCTCAGCAAAGGAGAAAAGAACACTCTCTCTCAGCAAAGGGAGTGACGAGGCAATGGCATGGACTGAAGGGCTGGAAGACCCCACTGGTATGTGAAACAGTGGTATTTCTGAGACAGAGGCACTGCATGAGAACAGGCCGTGGGAGCCGGAAGTGGTCATCCAAGAAAAAGGAAGCAGGCTCAGCAGCCTTACATGTTGTTCTGAGAACCTTGGATTTTCCTTTCATATTGCAGCACATTTGGAAGAGTTGGAAATACAAACTGGTAAGCTTACTTAATGGAGAGTAGGAGAAGATAGGCAGAGAAAGGATTAGTGAGTGTTTAAGTTCTGGTTCCCCAAACCACAGTTTCTTTAGTTTCCCTTCAAGCATACAGCCAATAAATACCTTGTAGAGTGGGACTTGATCCATTACTGACTCTAAATATAAATCACAGCTTATTTTGTTATTAGTTATGCTTCAGAGAAAGGCCACTATAACCAAAGAGTGAAGACAATGTTAATGTGAATAATCGGTGGTAATGGTGTTGAGTCACTAAGTTGTGTCCAACTCTTATAGACCTAATGGCCTGTAGTCCACCAGGCTTAGGTCCACCAGGCTCCTCTGCCCATGGGATTTTCCAGACAAGAATACTGGAGTAGGTTGTCATTTCCTTCTCCAGGGGATCCTCCTGACTCAGGGATAGAACCCAAGTCTCCTGCACTGGCAGGCACTGGAAGGCAGATT
Organism: Oreotragus oreotragus; assembly: GCA_006410675.1. Lineage (NCBI taxonomy): Eukaryota > Metazoa > Chordata > Mammalia > Artiodactyla > Bovidae > Oreotragus > Oreotragus oreotragus. Next base: position 307,017 of record SJYX01004071.1, on the reverse strand, counting down.
CTTTACCACTGATCCACCAGGGAAGCTCCAGTGTGAATAATTACTATTCATATATTCAAACACAAACTCTAAGAACACATTCTACAGGTCAACCACTGTGCCTGGCACTGGTTAAATAATGAAGAACAATCCTGTTTTGTGACTTCTTGAAGCTTTCATTGAAAAGGGAAAAAGAGTAAATATGTAAGTAAATACATAATTGTAAATCAGGATATATCAGAGGAAAGCAAAGACCAGAAAACCAAAAGAGAAAATAACAGGGTAGAGGGAGAGGACCAGTTTTACATGATATGTGAGTAGGAGCTTCATAAAAAGGGTAAGGTTGTAGGAGGTGGAGGGAGAAGCGTGTGTGATGGAAACGAGTGAGATGATGTTGGAGAAACAGTGAGAACCAAAGTAGGCATGGACTTGTAGGCAGCTTAAGGAGATAGTCTATTATTCTCCATGGAATTGAAAACGATTAAAGGAGATGCTAAGTTTTTTAAAGATCATTCTGACAACTGCGTACATGGATCAGAGGAGGAAAAGATTAGAGGTGGAGAATACCAATTAGAGGTCAGTGGTCTAGGGAAGAGATAATGATAGCTTAGAAAACAGTTGTTCTTGAAGAAGAGAAAAGTGGATGAGTATGAGTATTTCTGAGGCTCCAATTAGAAAAGGCAGCTAGAAAGCATTCTATTTAGAACAGAGGAAAACTAAAAGAAATATAACCTCTGGAGTTGCTCTTCAGGCAATGGAAGAGCTAAATCAATAGAGGAGAGTGAAACATCCTTGAACTTAAACAACAGATACTTTCATCCTTCTCAGCTGGAGGAACTAGGAGAGAAAATGGTACCACTGGAGCTCCTGGGCTACAGTTACCTGCTTGAAAGCTGGAGCCATTGAACATGGGGTGGAGAAAGAAATACTCTTTTCTCCCCTTTACTCCTGTTCTCCATGATCCTGTCAGTGTCCTTCATTTAAGGAACACAGAAGCCATCTGCCACAGGGGTCTGTAAACATAATTTTCAGGGATAAATCCCCTTTGTTATAGAATAGAGAAGATAAAAGATAAAGAGTGACTCTGCATAAAAATAGGCTCAGGAATGGTATAATATGCTATTTTTATATTAAGGTAGAATTAACATGACTTAGTGAAGAGTAACGGGTACTGGAGAAGACTCTTGAGAGTCCATTGGATGACAAGGAGATCAAACCAGTCAATCCTAAAGGAAATCAATCCTGAATATTCATTGGAAGAACTGATGCTGAAGGTGAAGCTCCAATACTTTGGCCACCATGATATGAGGAGCCAACTCATTGGAAAAGACCCTGATTCTGGAAAAGATTGAGGGCAGGAGGAGAAGAGGGTGACAGAGGATGAGATAGTTTGATGGCATCACTAACTCGGTGGACATGAGTCTGAGCAAACTCAGGGAGATAATAAAGGACAAGGAAGCCCGACATGCTGCAGTTCATGGGGTCACAGAGTTAAAGATGACTTAGTGACAACAATAGCAAGAGCAAGGAGTAGGGAGATGAGTAGGGAAATAAATGTCAAGGATAATCACTAGGTTTTTGGCGTGAGCAACTGGTACCATGTGCAGGATGAGGTAGATGTATACAAATGTAGATTTGGTGAAGAAGAGTACAAAAAATTCACTTTAGGAGGGATCAAGTGTAAGATACCTATTAGATGTATATTCAAGAAGCCATCTAAATCAGGAAGTTGAATTTATATATCTGAGCAAAAGAGAAGAAACCAGAGCTTTTGGTTTGGAAGTTGTTAACATTTAGGTTGTATTTGCAGCTATGAAAATCAATAGGTCACCAAGGAAGAGAATTTAAAATAACTAACCTCTATGAAGCCCATCATTTGGAGGACTGAACATGGGGTGGAGAAAGAAATACTCTTTTCTCCCCTTTACTCCTGTTCTCCATGATCCTGTCAGTGTCCTTCATTTAAGGAACACAGAAGCCATCTGCCACAGGGGTCTGTAAACATAATTTTCAGGGATAAATCCCCTTTGTTATAGAATAGAGAAGATAAAAGATAAAGAGTGACTCTGCATAAAAATAGGCTCAGGAATGGTATAATATGCTATTTTTATATTAAGGTAGAATTAACATGACTTAGTGAAGAGTAACGGGTACTGGAGAAGACTCTTGAGAGTCCATTGGATGACAAGGAGATCAAACCAGTCAATCCTAAAGGAAATCAATCCTGAATATTCATTGGAAGAACTGATGCTGAAGGTGAAGCTCCAATACTTTGGCCACCATGATATGAGGAGCCAACTCATTGGAAAAGACCCTGATTCTGGAAAAGATTGAGGGCAGGAGGAGAAGAGGGTGACAGAGGATGAGATAGTTTGATGGCATCACTAACTCGGTGGACATGAGTCTGAGCAAACTCAGGGAGATAATAAAGGACAAGGAAGCCCGACATGCTGCAGTTCATGGGGTCACAGAGTTAAAGATGACTTAGTGACAACAATAGCAAGAGCAAGGAGTAGGGAGATGAGTAGGGAAATAAATGTCAAGGATAATCACTAGGTTTTTGGCGTGAGCAACTGGTACCATGTGCAGGATGAGGTAGATGTATACAAATGTAGATTTGGTGAAGAAGAGTACAAAAAATTCACTTTAGGAGGGATCAAGTGTAAGATACCTATTAGATGTATATTCAAGAAGCCATCTAAATCAGGAAGTTGAATTTATATATCTGAGCAAAAGAGAAGAAACCAGAGCTTTTGGTTTGGAAGTTGTTAACATTTAGGTTGTATTTGCAGCTATGAAAATCAATAGGTCACCAAGGAAGAGAATTTAAAATAACTAACCTCTATGAAGCCCATCATTTGGAGGACAGAGAAAACAGGAGGACTAGAAAAGGAGATGGAGAGGCCCTTCTTGCCAAAACAAACTAAAAACCCCTCCCACTCTTGACAGTAAAATGCCTTCTCGCCACCATCGACTTCTCTGATCCCTTTTATTAGCAGAACTTCTTTGTTTTGTTGTCTGTACTCACTACCTTCTATTCCTATACTCACATTCTATCCTGAGCTCTCTCTGCCCAGGCCCTGACCCCTAGGATCTCCACCACAACTGAGTATGTCAAAATCCTTAATCACTTTTGCATTTCTTAATATGAGTCCATCCTCAGTTGACATTACTTGACCTACCAGTTGGTTGACCACTTCAGTTATGAAAATGAAAGGTAGTACTGTTAATAATTATGCTAAAACAACAGGTGTGACAGAAGACAGTGCTGGGGGAACCATGACCTGCAGCCACCCTCCCTGCCAGGCGCAGTAGACACAGGTTTCCACTCCCGGCTTGATGCCTGCATTCTATTTGGCTTTCAATGCACTGCATCTAATTTTCTTCCCGCCTCGCTGTCAGTCCTCAGTGTCCCACCTTGTTTCTTTCAGCAACCAAACCACTTCACTTTGGAGTGCCCCAGGGCTCAGACTCATTTTATTCCCCATCAAAACCCATTCTCTTGGTGATCTCATCCAATATTATCACTTTCAAATCCACCTGTGCACCCAGCTTCTCTCAAATATACCTCTCTAGTTTGAAAATCTCGCTAAACACAAGTACTCAGTTACATTGATAAACCATCCTACAACCAAAGCTCTGAATATCCTCTCCAAACTTGCTTTGTAATCTTTCCCATTTCAGTTAATACAACTCAGTCCTGCTCTTGTACAGTTCAAAAAGCTTGGAATCATCCTTAACTTCTTTTTCTCTCTCTCTTTATTCACAGCCACATCTAACCCCTCAAGAAAATAACAGCATCTGTACCTCTAGGTATTTTCAGAATCCAGATGCTTCTTAGCACAACTGCAATGATCACCCTGGTTCAAAGACTGAATGATATCCACCTCCTTGCCTCTATCCTTGTCCCCAAGTACTCTTCTTAATTCAAAACCCAGAGTGAATCTGTCAAACAAGTTGAATCTTGTCAGTTTGCTCAAACTCATCCAGATTTCTATCTCAGAATACAAAGCCAAACTCCTAACAAAAATCTACCAAGTCCCTAAGCAATGTTTCTTCTCACCAGCTAGTCTTCATCCCCGATTTTACCTTCTCAGCCTTCTCCTCTTTCAGTTCATTCAGTCACTCAGTCATGTCCAATTCTTTGTGACCCCAGAGACTGCAGCACACCAGGCTTCCCTGTCCATCACCAGCTCCCAGAACTTGCTCAAACTTATGTCCAAAGTTGGTGATGCCATTCATCCATCTCATCCTCCATCATCCCCTTCTCCTCCTATCTTCAATCTTTCCCAGCATCAGGGTCTTTTCTAATGAGTCACTTCTTTGCATCAGGTGGCTAAAATATTGGAGCTTCTGCTTCAGCTTCTTCTCTTTGCTGGTCCTCAAACAAGTGGAATGCTCCTAACATTGGGCATCTGCTCTGGCTGTTCCCTTGGCTTGAACGGGTCTTCCACCATTCACTCATGTGGCCCCTCCTTCAACTTTTTTGCTCAGATGTCACCTCAGCGAGGTCTCCCCTAATCTCCTTTCTCAAAGTTGAACCCCTTATACCTCTTCCTAGTTTTTTTCTTCTTTACGTTTATCCTTATCTAATACACTGCGTATTTTTGTGTCTATTTTATCACTTGCCTCCCCACACTGAAATACGAGCTCTATGAGGTTGGAGTGTTTTGTCGGTTTTGTTTACAACTATATCCCAGCTCTTGGAATATAATGTACAGGATAGACTCAATAAATATTTGTTATATAATGATGAGTAAGAAGGGTGGGTGATAGAAGAAAAAAGAAAGCGGATTGTGTTACAAAAACCAACAGAAGGAAGTGTTTCACAAAGAAAAGAGGGATCAGTGGCATCCAGTGCTGCCAAGACATCTCTTGACATGAAATTTGACATCATCCAGGTCTCCAGTTGTGTCAGCAAGAGAAATTTCAGTGAAAATGTGGAGGAATACAGGCTGGAGGGAGATATAGGTCAGCGGTAGGGCAGGTTGAGTGGGAGATGGTGAAGGGAATATAGCTGAGAAGCCTGGCAGTGACAGAAGGGGTAGAGGGATGAAGGTGAGACAAAGCAATGCCATCATCAAAACTCAATTAGCCAAGCTCTGAAACAAAGAACTTTCTTTGATGCTTGAGCTGTCCAATCAAAACTGAAGTCCTAATGACTGAATCTCAATTCAATTTCATTTCAGAATTATTAGAAAGAAATTTCTAACAAATGTTAGAAAGTTGCTATACTTCCTATCTGTTGTCATAGTTCCAACTATTTTATAACACTATTTCACTAATCTATTCACTTATGTTTGCAACCTGAGTTTAACTCAGCTTTCAGAACCTCATGCCCTTCCTGTTCTTCATTCCCTAATCCTGCAAATAGGGCCACTCTTTAGATCATTAAGCTCATCTATTGATGGTATGATCACTCACCTAAGCCAGACATCCTGGAATGTGAAGTCAAGTGGGCCTTAGAAAGCATCACTACAAACAAAGCTAGTGGAGGTGATGGAATTCCAGTTGAGTTCTTTCAAATCCTGAAAGATGATGCTGTGAAAGTGCTGCACTCAATAT
>SJYX01004071.1:266694-292941 GCA_006410675.1 Oreotragus oreotragus | reverse complement strand
CCATAGCCAAACTCAGATCTCTCTGAACTAGAGGAAAAAAAAATTGGAAGGGAATGTGAAGGAATTGATGGGAAAACTTATGACCTGGGCAGAAGCCCTATGCAGTCTACATCCCATGGTGGGACTAGGAAGTAAAGCTGAAGCAGTCCACTCTCACTAGTACCGACAGCCTGTCTATCCCCAAATTCTTGAACCATAAGCTCAAGACATTAATAAGCTATCTCCAGATCCTAACTGTTCAGGAGGAAGGATTTAAGGGTATCCTGGCAATTTGCTGTTGCTGTTAAGTCGCTTCAGTCTTGCCCGACTCTGTGCGACCCCATAGACGGCAGCCCACTAGGCTGCCCCGTCCCCGGGACTCTCCAGGCAAGAACACTGGAGTGGGTTGCCATTTCCTTCTCCAATGCATGAAAGTGAAAAGTGAAAGTGAAGTCGCTCAGCCGTGTCCAACTCTTAGTGACCCCATGGACTGCAGCCTACCAGGCTCCTCCATCCATGGGATTTTCCAGGCAAGAGTACTGGAGTGGGTTGCCATTGCCTTCACCGATCCTGACAATTTAAGTTTGCTTTAATTCCAGGACTGGGCATGTTTAAGCCTGAGCTTGAGTATTATGGGCTTCTGGAGCTGGGCTAAATTTGACATTGCTCGAACTAGACCCTCAGGGCTTCCCTCATAGCTCAGCCGGTAAAGAATCTGCCTGCAGTGCAGGAGACCAGATTCAGTTCCCAGGTCGGGAAGATCCCCTGGAGAAGGAAATAGCAACCCACTCCAGTACTCTTGCCTGGAGAATCCCACGGACAGGGGAACCTGTCAGGCTACTGTCCATGGGGTCGCAACGGGTTGGAGACGACAGTGACTAAACCACCACAGGTGGACCAGACGATGCTTGGGGCCCTCATGGGTCTTAACCTAGCTCTTTAATAAGTGACTATGTGCAAAGGAATTCATTCTTTCCCTTGAAGATCTACCTTCCCTACGGATTGAGAAGACTTTTCTAAGCTTTTACCAGCTGTGTTCCAGGACTGAAATTAAATTTGGTCTGGATAAAATCTGAGATACTATCTCATTTATATGGAATCCCCGTAATTGACTATGGACCAAACCATCGTTACCAAAGACCAGTCTACTCATGGTAGAATCTAGAAGCTATATAGAGGGGCCAAAATCTCTACACATGAACATTGCATTCTTCCTGGAATAAATCCTTCTCATGGAAACATTTCTCGTGACAGGTGATAACAATCTTCCCCAATTACTTGTAAAAGTTGACAGTACAAAATTTCTTTTTAAGATACTCTATTAAGTACATCTCAACCAATGTTTACTGTCAAGCCAGGAATTTATGCCAGACAGGTAGAATCATTTTCCTTTATAGGCCTATTATTAGCATCAGATAGACAAGCAGGCTGCTAAAAGAGTTTTCATTAGCATTTGCACATTACCAAGACACAAATATTTTCTCTCCCAGTCCCTCCATATATTCAATATAATCCCAGTGAAAAATATAACTATTATTTTTATGCCATGTACCAGAGCCTATGTTAAGTGATTTATGCTTGTATTTGACACTGAGATCAAATACTTAAATGATTTGAAATCCATGATCTTCAATAATTTCCAGGCCATGTACTTTATGTCAAGTATGTTCATGGTTTATTGGTTTTGCTAGAAATATATATTGAACCCAGTGGTTTCCTCATATTTTCTTAGCTTCTCCTTTCTAGGCAAGCAGCGAGTAGTGAAATGAGGAAAGATGGTTTCAAAACATACAAAACCTGTTTCTTGTGTAGATACAGCTTAAAGAATATAAACAGATGGGTTTCTCCCACAAGGACAGGTCATCATACCATCAGGGGAAAATGAGTTGGCTGCTGCTGAGTTAAGAAGCAATGAAGTCATTGCTATGCACATAATTAAACTGTGATATTTCAAGAGGAGTGAATCCAAGGAGGAAAAAAAAGAAAAATTGCAGATAATGCATACTGTGGTTGTGGCTTTGAATTAATATGTGCCCGGGTACAGAAGAAGCAATGCAAACAAATGTTAGCCATTAAAAATAGGTACATTTAACTTGTAACCTTTTCCACCCCACCTTCCTCGACACACACCTTTAAGGCTACGACACACACCTTTAAGGCTACTATTATTTAGTTTTGCTAAGCTCCTTTGATGTAAGTGTTGTTAGCAGACTGAATTTAAACAGGTAGAATGGCTTGATGTATACAATTTTGCTGTCTAATAGAAGCCCTAGTTAGGATATAATAAGACAAATCAATCCAGAAAATATGGGTCCAGTTCATGCCCCTCCTGATGCCACCATGACAGCTCCTGCATCTATATATGAATTACTAAATGGACCAATTTAGAAAAGAAGCTCTTCTTGTCATGGTCCTTACTAATTGGCTTACACAGGTATTCTCCTTTCTAAGCAGATTCAGGCCTAAATAAAGAAAAGAACACTATAGGATTTTGAACAATGGATCCTGTGCCCTTCCTGTCCAGGAAGCTGCCTAGTGAGGAGAAAACAGCAGATGCACAAGCAACTGTTATCTTGGGTAAAAGAGATGCTTTTCTTGGGACCATATCAGTTTCATGTTTATAGCTCCTTAGAAGGCTATATCTATATGATGACAGGCTTTCTGGTGAAAGCTGAGAAATTCAGTTGCAAATCTGAATGCTACAAAATGTGTGGCTATTTGGCAATGGGTGGATCAAACATCTGGATCTTTGACTCAGTTTTTTCATTTTCACCCAATATTTTCATATCGTGAAAAACACCAATTAAAAAAAGCAGCCAATCTGGTGTTTTGGCTTTCTTAACAGCCACTTTGTATCTCAGAATGGTTGGACCAATTGATTGTTCTGCTTTACATGGCCAAAATGAACAGATCAAGATAAAAATGGTTAAGTAGCTGTNTCATATCGTGAAAAACACCAATTAAAAAAAGCAGCCAATCTGGTGTTTTGGCTTTCTTAACAGCCACTTTGTATCTCAGAATGGTTGGACCAATTGATTGTTCTGCTTTACATGGCCAAAATGAACAGATCAAGATAAAAATGGTTAAGTAGCTGTTCTGATTTATTGCGATTGATACACTTGTATTGTGAACTCTAGCTAGGTGCTTTACAAATGCAAATGATTTCTGACATTTCAGAATTCAATTATCTATCAGAAAGTAGATAGTTTGTCATTTCTCTCCAGTTCTCCAGATAAAGTGGCACAGAAAGTAATATGATTTTCTTTGGGAAAAACACAAGTCAGTGTGTTCATTCTCTACTAGAACTTGTATGTTCCTCTCTCTGTGGGACTCAAACTGTACAAATGAGACCAACCTACATATGCGTATTCATAGACAGCACACTACAGTTGACTTTTGAGGCTCTGAGGAATAGAATTACTGCAAGACTAAAAAAAAGATAGAAAAGTAAGAGAACGCATATTGAAATTCTGTTTTACAGTGTACTATGTTGGAGTTTCTAAATATTCTGAGGAATAGCCTACATTTTTCAGGCTATCAATGTTAATATACTAAATGCATTTCATTTAGAAAAATAAGGGGCATGAAGGTCAGGATAGAAAATATTGAGATTACGATGCAATTTATATACAATTTCACTTGAGTAATACTAGGGCTAGTATTAAAGTGGTAGAAGCCCTCGTCAGGGTATAGATTAATTTTGGGGTAAAATTTACATAATCAGGAAGTGTTTTAAAAAGAAATGCAATTATAATACCTAAGTAAATTACCTTTGCTTGTATCACCATCTTTTCAGAAAAGATCACCTAGATCTACAAATATGTGTATAACCATTTTTGTAGGCCTGCATCTAGGTTTCCATATGATGATGGTTCTATAGCTGCCTTCAAGATGACTTTTTTTTCCTCCTGGCAAAGAATGTGATGCTATGGGAAGATTAAAAAAGAAAAAAAAAAATACTAAGTCAAAGAATAAAATTGAAATAATATTTAAGGAAAATTATTTTCTTTCCATGTATTTTTAAATTTTACAGCTTTCAAAATAACCCAGCATACAGTACCCCTCAGATTGACTGACTCATCTCCATGTGCACACACTTTCTTTAAAAACAGAAAAATCATTTTTGAAAATGATCAAAACATAACATTTTGCTGGAACAGATGCCTTGCCTGCGCTCTGTGCCACATTTTTGTAGTATTTAAAATGAACGTTTCAGTTTTAAACACCACAGCATGACTAATCGCCAGTGAGGAGGAAAAGAGGGTCCTCGAGGAGTCAAAGTTGGGGTCCTCCTCCACCCATTGGTGAGGAACACTGCAGCTCTCATTTGTGGGCACCGGGCCTGTGTCCCAGGACTGCCCTTCTCAACTGTGCTTCCCAACAAGAAGCATTTTGGAAATTTTGCCTATCTTGAGATTCAAAGATAGGGGGTCATTTTTTAATATCCAAGACTGACATGCACCTTGGGGGATCTGTTTGTTATTTTATTTTGCATCTCTTATTATAATGCATCCTTTAAGCACCATCTAAATTTTAACCTTTATAGGATACATTCTGCGGGGAAGGCAATGGCACCCCACCCCAGTACTCTTGCCTGCAAAATCCAATGGACGGAGTAGCCTGGTGGGCTGCAGTCCATGGGGTCGCTAACAGTCGGACAGACTGAGCGACTTCACTTTCNTTCCCTTTCACTTTTCACTTGGATGCATTGGAGAAGGAAATGGCAACCCACTCCAGTATTCTTGCCTGGAGAATCCCAGGGATGGGGGAGCCTGGTGGGCTGCCGTCTATGGGGTCACACAGAGTCGAACATAACTGAAGTGACTTAGCAGCAGCAGCAGCAGGATACATTCTGAATCCCAATTTAGCATTATGTCCCAATTTGCATGTGTTCTTCCAGAGAAGTATTAACAAAAACCCCTTTCCCTTTTAAAATTGGCCTGACTTGGAAGATAAATTCTGTTGTGACCCAAAGTATAAAGATTCTCTGTCCAAGAAAAACAAAACAAAACATAGTACATTATTTTTCTGATTACATTTTTTTTTTATATTACTGGATTTAGTGATGAATGGATACAAATAGATGACATTTTAAATCATACCGGCTTCTCCACATTTCTACAAGTTTGGAAGACCAGCTAAGTGATCTTTTACTTTTCACCAGGGTAAAAGATCAGTATAGCTTTACCCTCTAGTATTCTGCTGATTGTTATATTATAGACGACTCCTGAGACTAGGCTGGTGGCTTTCCTCTTCTTCCCTCACTTCCAGTTCTGCATGCATGCCTCCGAAACCTAAGAAATCATTGAAGAAACATTTTAAGAGTAAAGGCTTTATGGTCACTGCAGCATACGAGGATCATATGGACATCTCAACAATAATCATAATAAGTATTTTTTCATGTAAGGCTGTATGCAGTAGCCTAAGGACCTTCTTCTATTTTAGTGAATATTTTGCTAATTTCTAATCTTAACGTACATGTAGGTTTTGGCCTGCTATAAGCTGTTTGTTTTGTTTTTGTGGGATTTTTGTCTGTTTATTTGGTCCTGGTGAGGTTACTCAAGTTCTATATATTCTGGTCTTTGATGGGAAATGTGGGATTCATAAAGAGACAATCAGACAAGTCTGTTCCAATTTTAAAATGTTTCTGAATGTGAAAGCAATTGGGAAAATCTAGGGTCTGCCATTATGCTATGCCAGTCTACTGGAATCTTGTAATTATTATTAAGAGTTAATTTACTAACAAGTTTACAATGGAAATATGGACAGAATGTGGCTGTCATTTAATGATCCACAGAGTACTGATCTAACCCTGAATCTAGAGTATTTGTCAGGGGCTCAGTCACACATTACACAATACTAAATTTTCTAGGCAAGAGTCATGGCTTACACCTTCAGAGCAACATTGTGAATATATAGGAACAATATAGCCATGTGTGGAGCCAGACAGGGATGAGGGCTCTATTTCTTTACCTCATCCTATATTATTATTTTAGGGAAAGTTCTATTTAAGTGGACTCTTGAATTGCACAGGACATCCTGTGTCTCTTCCTAATCGATGGCATTTATAAATGAGAAAAGTGTTGATGATAAGACAGAATGTGGAAATGGAGAAATTATCAAAAAATTAACCTAAGCAGAAACTGTCTAGCTCCCATTTCAACTCTGCAGTATAAAATAATCAATACATTTTTTGGAAAGTGTTTATATTTATTTTGTTTTCTTTTTTATACTAAAAAAGATTTGGGGAATCTTATACATGTATTGGGGAAGGCAATGGCACCCCACCCCAGTACTCTTGCCTGCAAAATCCAATGGACGGAGTAGCCTGGTGGGCTGCAGTCCATGGGGTCGCTAACAGTCGGACAGACTGAGCGACTTCACTTTCACTTTTCTCTTTCATGCATTGGAGAAGGAAATGGCAACCCACTCCAGTGTTCTTGCCTGGAGAATCCCAGGGACGGGGGAGCCTGGTGAGATGCCGTCTATGGGGTCACACAGAGTCGGACATGACTGAAGTGACTTAGCAGCAGCAGCAGCAGCATACATGTACTATGTGCAAGGGAAAGTCAGAAGAACTAAAATATATGTGTCATGGCATCTAATGACCTAAAATGCTATTGAGAATTAGCAATATGAACATCTTATGGGGGTAAATAATTATTTGCTAAATTGTGTCACATGAGAACATGCTGTATATATTTGAAACTATCTCAGGTATTCCAGGATATCTCATATATTTCAGAATTATAATGATCTTTAACATTTTATTTCATTCTTGCATAGGTGCCATTTCATCAGATTGAACATTTTAATTTTTTAGATTAGAAAATATAATCACCATTAATATAACTTAGAAATCTTGAAAGCATCTAGAGAACAATTACAGTCATGCATATGTGCACATTTACTAAATGCTTCAAGGGAGATAAGAAATAAATTGGGACTTAAAAAATTACTGATTAGTTCAAATGGTTCAAGGGCAAAAGTTGAATATTTCAGGCAGTCAGAACAGAACAAGGAGGACCTAGGAAATTATGAGATTTTAAGAACACTAGTGGGCAATGTCGGGGAAGGCAATGGCACCCCACCCCAGTACTCTTGCCTGGAGAATCCAATGGACGGAGTAGCCTGGTGGGCTGCAGTCCATGGGGTCGCTAACAGTCGGACAGACTGAGCGACTTCACTTTCACTTTTCTCTTTCATGCGTTGGAGAAGGAAATGGCAACCCACTCCAGTATTCTTGCCTGGAGAATCCCAGGGACAGGGGAGCCCGGTGGGCTGCCATCTATGGGGTCGCACAGAGTCGGACACGACTGAAGTGACTTAGCAGCAGTGGGCAATGTCAGGGATTAGGAGGATGAAGGTGGATAGATGGGAATTCTGGAAGATCTTTAAAATGAAGTGATTCAGAAAAGATTTACCCTGGGGTACCACCCCTTGTGATTAAGGAGCGTGACCACTTATTGTTGGACTTAGAAGGGTCGGTCTGGCAGTAATGTGGAATAAAGCAGGAGAAAGGCTGAGTTGGGGCATCCAGGCCAGAGTTGGTATAATAATATAGTTATGAAATGAAAACCTCAAAAGTTAACTTTTTTTTCAGTCATATGAAGATATTTTGCTGTTGACTTACAATGGCCCAGTGTAATCAGTCATCACATTGAACAGACATAGGGTTGAGGGAAGGCAGTTTCTAAAGACCGAGCTACCTCATAGCAATGAAGGAGGGGGCTCTGGCCTACAGCATTTCCAATCAGATTGGACCACAACACTTTTCTTTCATGTAGCATCTCCTGGGGACTGGGGGTGGGGGGACGCGTATAGTAAGAAATACCCGTATATGAAAATAAAAGAAAGCAATACAGTCTTAAATATAAAGATGTATGGATGTATAATTTCATAAAGATATATGGATGTATAATTTCATTAAGATTGAATCATTTCATAGCTGCAAGGAATTCAGCCTTTGTTAATTGCCTTTGGCTTTAAGACTTGTCAGAATTCTTCTGCTCATTAAATTCATAATCTCTCCTTATGAGGGAGCGTTGAGAACGACTTCACTGGAGTGGTTCACCCACTCACAGCCCCCAAGTCAGGCTGTTCATCATCTGAGTGTTTTTCTCCAAGCACACAAAGAAACTATTTTATCCTGGGTAGGGGCTTCCCCTGACCTCCCACCCACCCTTGTTAGGTAGACAGCCATCCCCAAAGAGATGTGTCATTCTTGGAACAGAACATCCCTTGGCGAAGATTCACTGAGTAATCATTCAGCTAGAAGCATAAATCCACCCCGAGGGGCGGAAAAACCCATAGTGAAAAAGAATATTGGGCAAAGGGAATTACATTCCAGGCTATTAAAATAGACACAGGCAATGAAGTGAATGCGCTGGGATGAAACAAAGGGAATTCTCCAAAATCCAAACATGGAACTCTAGGTGATAAAGTCTTACCTAAGTCGTGATTAACTCTTCAGTCACTCAGGAAGATATCACTCTTGCCTTTTACTCAGGACAGTAAGGTTAATCTACACTGAGCCATTTCCTGTTGACTTCATGGAGCCTATAAGGAAAACAAGCTTTCTTCCTTTTCCTCTTTCCTTTCTTCCCTGCTGCCCTTCCATTTGTGGCTATCATGTTGACCCTGCAAAAGACATTAGACAAAGGATTAGTCAGAGCTCAGGATTCTCCAGTGAGTCAGAGCAGCCTACCTGCAGCCAGACAGGCCTGGGGCAGGGAGCAGAGTTGGCACCAGCCCTGCTCTGTAGGTTGGAACAGGAGCTGAGAGAGCTGTCCTTGCTGCAGAGACTGGCGGGGAAGTTACTGCTGGGTGGGCTAGGCACAGGTCCAACAGGGATCAACATGTTCCCGTCACGATTCAGACAGACGCCTGGCACCAGGGGGTTCCAAACTGGAGCCACCCAACAGGTGGGCAGAGCATTGCTCAGAAATTCAGACTGGCCGGGGGCTTGATTATTAAAAAGACAGGATATGGAAGGAGTTAGAACACAGACTCCTGGTGTCATTTGCCTCTCTTCTAACTATGTGATTGTGGACAAACTTTCTGTACCTCAGTTTCAAATAATGTGACTAAGGCTTTTTTTTAGGGTAAAATGAAGTAATAAAAATATCTAATACTTATTCAGCACTAACTGTATGTTAGGCAGTATGCAAGGAGCCTGCTATGCATAATTACATTTAATCCCCATGGCAAACCTATGGGATAAATGTCACTATTGTCTCTATCTCATATGTGAGGGAAGTAATACTTAGGTCACCAGCTGGTAAGTGATAAATCCAGATTCGACTTCAAGGACCAAGAGTTTAGCCAAATGCTCTCAAAAATCTAACTCCCTTATCACTGCTGTAGGGAATGGGGACAGTTTCCAGGCCAAGTTCCTATTGTACAACTCCAGTCCTAGGTGTGGGAGAGAGGGGAAGATGATAGTAAAGCTGTGGTCTTCTTCTTAGTCCAGAGGGTTAAGAGCTGGGATCCTGCTCAGATTGTTGGAAAAGGCACCAAAAACCAAACTTCAATCTTATATACTTTAGCACACAGAAGAGACTTGAGCACTAGGAGCCATCAATAGAAACAAGTCTTCAAAATGGGACTCCATGCAAGTAGGCAGGTAGCAAGGGAGGAACCGAGGGACCAACCCTGGGGCAGTGACACTGGATTATCATCCAACTCAGTCAAGGAAATTAGCAAAGGGCAGCCCACTGCATGGAAGGTAAATGAATCCTAGAGCAGGAGGCACTGGGAAAGTGTGCAATAATAGGTTCAGTATCAGCTCAAGAACTAGAGCTAAACTGAGCTTGCAGTTTGGGAATATTAGTTGGACTCCTGTGGATTAAATCTAAATGATTGAACATTAAAATTTGTTCAGGCTATTTCTTTAATAATATAATGTTGTGCCATTTAGTGTAGTTTACTGTAATGTAGAATGTTAGTTGCTCACTTGTGTCTGACTCTTTGCAACCCCATGGACTGTAGCCTACCAGGCTCCTCTGTCCATGGAATTCTCCAGNGATTGAACATTAAAATTTGTTCAGGCTATTTCTTTAATAATATAATGTTGTGCCATTTAGTGTAGTTTACTGTAATGTAGAATGTTAGTTGCTCACTTGTGTCTGACTCTTTGCAACCCCATGGACTGTAGCCTACCAGGCTCCTCTGTCCATGGAATTCTCCAGGCAGGAATACTGGAGGCGGTTGCCATGCCCTCCTCCAAGGGATCTTCCGAACCCTGGGATTGAACCCAAGTCTCCCGCATTGCAGACAGACTCTTTATCGTCTGAGCCATCAGGGAAGTATAGTGTAGTACACTGTATACAAAATAGTGATGACAGAGTAGTGCAGTAGTGTTCGGTATGATGTAGTATTGTGCTGTGTGGTGTAGTTTATTGAAAGATAGTACAGTACAGAGTAATGAGGTGTGATATGGTGTGATGTGATGTAATGTAGTGTAGAGGAGCACAGCATTTTCCTTATGTTGTGTGCTGTAGTGTAGTTTGTTGCAGCAGACTGTAATGTAATGCAGTGAAAGAACCACTGAGCTGGAAGTCAAGAAACTTGAGTTCTCAGCTTTTCTGTGCCATTAATAATTGTATGGCCTTAGCTAAATCATTTAGTCCTTTTTGGCTGTAGTTTCTTATAACATGTAAAATGGGGAGGTTGGAAAAGATGATCTTGAAGGTCAGTTCTGAAACATCCCACAGCTTGGTCTTACTCATGAGACCTCTAACAACTTTATTTTCTGCCAAGATTTAGAGGTTTCTTATACAGACTTTCCCCAAGTTTAGAATGCCAGATAATGTTCCTGGAAGAAAGCAGAAAAGGAAAAAGTCCATAAATAGATTTTAGTACCAATCTAACATTAGGAACTAAATTAAATGAAAGGTTAACTTATTGCAATCCAATTCTGGTCATAATTCTTTGTTAAGTGAAAGACATTCTTAGCCAAAATACTGGGAGGTCTGGGTAGCTGGAGACCAGTTCCAGAGAATTTCCTTTTATACCCTTTGTATAAGCACAACTGCAGTACCTGGAGAGTAAGTAATCAATTTGGTCAAAATTGCTGGAGCAGATGGTCCTCCCAGTCCAGATTACTGTTATCAGTAGTGAACTTTAAATGATTTATCTGCTGGAAGAAGTATGAATTCAGTACAATATTTTCAACTAAATTATTAATTGATCTAAAAATAAATGTACAAGTTTTAAAGTTAAATCATTCTAAGAAGCTTATTTAAAAAACAGAGAGGTTCTTTGTCTTATTCCTTTTCATTTGCTCTAGTCCTTCTGCCCCAAAGTCCTTATTCTCAGATTGTGTGGTGGCACTTTCATGATCATTCACAGACATTTAGAACTGCAAAAAAAAAAAATTGAGTCAAGTGATGTACACATTCCCAGCTAAGGTCCTTTTTCAGCTCTCATACTATAAATAAGTATCCTTTTCATGGTAAATTTAGTGCTTCATTTTCCACATTTTCTTCCTTTATGTTGCTCATGTATTGATCTGTTGATGAAAATATCACCAGAGGCTCAGAAGAATCTAAGTTTGTGTTTTCCCATAAGAACAATGATTCAGTATTCCCTAATTCATATTATAGTGACTTTACAGAATATAGCTACTGAAAACAATGAGTCAACTATATGTATAATATACATGTATATATATGTAGATGTGTATTAATATAGTTTGCTTCATACTGTATAGTCTCTGTTTCTTCCAAGTTGCTTTTATTCTTCATGGTAAGTGCTTCCTCAGTTGTTTGATAGTATTTGGGTTTCTTGATCGTGATAAAAGTGAAAACCTAATAAAATAATTACATTCTTAGAGTGTGTGTGGAATCATGTTGACTTTGAGCTTCACTTCTTTTGGAAAACCCAAATATGCTAATATCCCTACAGTATACATGTATATATATGTAGATGTGTATTAATATAGTTTGCTTCATACTGTATAGTCTCTGTTTCTTCCAAGTTGCTTTTATTCTTCATGGTAAGTGCTTCCTCAGTTGTTTGATAGTATTTGGGTTTCTTGATCGTGATAAAAGTGAAAACCTAATAAAATAATTACATTCTTAGAGTGTGTGTGGAATCATGTTGACTTTGAGCTTCACTTCTTTTGGAAAACCCAAATATGCTAATATCCCTACAGTTATTTTTGGTTGGTCAGATTATCTAGAGAATATTTCTTTTAAAGCATACATTCTTTCAGTTTTATGCATGATCATAAATCTTTTCATCTCAACTTCCATTTTCAAAATAAACCTTTAGAAAAACTAAAAAGGATAGATTAAAACTTAAACAATGACTATGTTCATTGCAGTGTAGTCATTTTGAAAAACTATCAAAGTCTATTATCTCAGTGACCAATTAAGAAAATATTTTAAAAGCTCCAGTGAAATATTATATAATCATCAACTATTATGTTTACAAAGAAATATTAACATCAAAACAGATGCTTATGTTATAATTAATATGAAGAGAACAGTGTAAAATATAACTTAGCAAGTTTCCTACCATAAGAATGCTTTGAAAAGAAGAAAAGTTTATATCTAAAAATGAAAAGCTAATAATAGTCATAAAGAGTTGGACACAACTTAAGAGACTGAACAAGAACAATAACAATAGTATTCTGCTTTCCTTTACTCCAGAGTTTCTATAGGACATATTAGTATCCAGAACTGTGGTTAGCAATCATCTTGGTTTGTTTGCAACTAAGAGATTTCTCAGGATGTGTATTTCACTGCTAAAACTGGGACAGCCCTGGAAAACTGATTGTTGGCCACTGTATAACTAGAACTCTTAATGGAATTACATTGAAACATGTAAAATTGAGTTGAAAACTGGATTATAAAGGTCCATCTAGTCAAGGCTATGGTTTTTCCTGTGGTCATGTATGGATGTGAGAGTTGGACTGTGAAGAAACCTGAGCACTGAAGAATTGATGCTTTTGAACTGTGGTGTCGGAGAAGACTCTTGAGAGCCCCTTGGACTGCAAGGAGATCCAACCAGTCCATTCTGAAGGAGATCAGTCCTGGGTGTTCTTTGGAAGGAATGATGCTAAAGCTGAAACTCCAGTACTTTGGCCACCTCATGTGAAGAGTTGACTCATTGGAAAAGACTCTGATGCTGGGAGGGATTGGGGGCAGGAGGAGAAGGGGACGACAGAGGATGAGATGGTTGGATGGCATCATCGACTCAATGGACGTGGGTTTGACTGAACTCCAGGAGTTGGTGATGGACAAGGAGGCCTGGTGTGCTGCGATTCATGGGGTCACAAAAAGTCTGACACGACTGAGTGACTGAACTGAACTGAATTCTTCTAAATATGCAAAACAATAAAAATCTGTTGTCTGCCCACAAAACAAGCTTCATTGAATCATACTTATAAACACATTCAAGATTGTCTAAAAATTGTGGCATCAAATATTTGGATTTGTGAACGTTTAATAGTATTTTATGTTTTATATTCTATTTAACTTTATTTTATAATTAATACAACACAAAGGGACTATGTTGTATTGCATAATGGTAGAAAAAGTTGGGAGTTTGCCTGCTTCTTGACTTCTTCTCAATTTCCCTCTTTTTCTTTGCTGCATCCACCCAATCCCAGTGTACTTTCCTGTGGTCTCTTCAACCAAAGCTATAGCTTCAGGTCTCACCTTTACACAGGGACTCTCAAATTTATCCTTCCTTCTGATTTCTAATATTTAATTTCTATCTCTATATGTTTCTAATATTTAATTTCTATCTCTATATGACCCCATAATTCCCCACTCAAATTAATCAGTCCACCAACATTCAGGTTACCATCCATTTTCATTCAATCTGTCCTCTCACCAAACAGATTGTCCCCAAACAATCTATTGCTAAGTCTTGCCCATTTTAACTTCATAATATCGCTCCTCTTTGTTTATTTTGATAATTTCTAATCTTTTTGGCCACCAAGTAACATTTATAATATAGCCTTTAGTACTGCTAGGAAAGCTAGTGTTTTGTTTTATAAATAGTCAGATGCCAGTGAATTACTGTCTCTCAGGGTTCAGCAAAGTCTTCCTGCTCCCCTGACCTCTTGCAGTTTCTGAACTTAACTTCTACACTCGATTCTAATTTTTATATCCACCCTAGTCAGCGCTAGGCATACTGCTGACCTTCACTTTGCTCTTTTACTATACAAATGTTTCTTCTACTGTATTACTAGGCAAACAAAATGTAGTTCTTTGGATATCATCTATGCCTCTACTTCTCACCTTGATGCATGTTAGATCTTGCTTGTCTGAGTACAACTCAGAAACGTACAAAGGATCGCAGGAGACTTTCAGGATTTCCCATGTAATTTACCCATATTTGAAAGTCAAGAAAATACTTTTCTCATCTTCTTTCCATTGGATCCTAGAGCAAGAGGAATATTAATGGCACGAAAAGCCAGAGCAGTGCAGTTCCTTCTTAAAAGAGTTCAAGAGATATTTGGAGATCTTTGTAAGTGGCAAACTTCCAGCTAAGTCAGCTTCATCAAAAGTAAAGCTCTAATCAAAAGAATGCTATTGTTTTTGCCTCTTTTCATAGCACCTGAAGCAGAAGTCATATAAGCAGAGTTAGGTGGTTCACCACCTCCAATGAAACAACTTGGTGCCTGAAACTCTGCTGCACAGCAGGTTGGAAGAGAGTGACAGTACTTCATTAGGTCTCTTACCTGTGAACTTGACCCATGATTAGCTCATTTGGTCACTTCTGATGGAGAAAACATATGACACTTGTACTGAAATCTCAGGATCAAGCTAAGAGTTTGATTCCCAAGTGTACATACAGAGCCATCTTGCATGCATAGCAAATACAGAAGTGGTTTTGACGGGACATTTTTTAAAAAGCAGAGGAACTCTTCCTTTAAAAAATGTCATTTGAATTCAAAATGTAAAACGGTAAAATTGGAATTATGTGCTTAAAGCTGATTGGATATCTCTGGGTAGGTTCCATTAACAGCTTTGGAAAACTCTATAATGTTCTAGGAAATTATCATTTGAAATAAATCATAATAAATATCTCTGTCCACATTTCCATAGAGGAAATATTACATATGCAGCTGTTCCCAAAGTTAACTTTGTCCCTTTTCTTCAAATATCTTAATGACTAGTTCATGATGATTTGGATTTAATGCACCTAAGCTGATTGGGTTGGTGGCCTAAGGCACTATTCAAACCCCCACAATCTAAATTGATGGGTTCATTACCTACACATTGACAAAGAACTAGACATACAATCTCAGGGTCTGCGTGAGGAGTAAGAAAACCTCATTTCTAGTTTTTTTCAAATTGGCCCCACACTAATACAATAATCAAACAGCTTTTTTCCCCCAATAAGAATACACTGGCTTGTTATTTGCAGAAACTGAGGTTTGTTTTTATTCCACAACATTAAAACAGAAGAAAACACCTTGTTTTACCGTGGAATACTTTTCACCAAAGAAATGTCCAAACTTTCAACTTCCTCAGAACTGATGAAAGGCAACAAGAGTGCACATGTTTCTCAGTTTTAGACACTTCAAAATGCCTTTGCACTTTACTTTAAAGTAAGGGGGAAAATTCTGTACCTTCTTCCAGAAATTGTATCTCTTTCCTTCCTTCAATCCTACCTTGCCATACCAGCAAACGGCATATCTTTAGAAAATATGAAAACAGGAGTCTTGGGACTTCCCTGGTAGTCCAGTGGCTAAGACTGTTCTCCCAATGTAAGGGGCCCAGATTTGATTCTTGGACAAGGAACTAGATTCCACATATTATTGTTTAGTTGCTAAGTGGTATCTGATTCTTTTGTGACCCCATGGAGTATAGCCACACCAGGTTCTTCTGTCCATGAGATTTTCCAAGTAAGAATACTGGAGTGAGTTGCATTTCCTCCTCCAGGGGATCTTCCTGACCCAGGGATCGAACCTGGGTCTCCTACATTGCATGCAGACTCTTTACCACTGACCCACCAGTGGAAGTCCAGATTCCACATACTGCAACTAAAAGATCCTGTACTCTACAACCCAGCAGAGCCAAATAAGAAGTAAATATTTAAAAGCAAATAAAAAACATAAGAACTTTGTCTTGAGAGACTGGTTACAACTTACAAAAGCTCAGTGATATGGCTTACCAAGTCAACCAAATCACCCCTGTTTGTATCTGTAAATTCTGGACACGAATCAACAAATTATTGGGTAGATTTGGATGACTGACCAAATAAAATGTCAGTTCAACTGCCCACTGATTTCTTCCTCAATTCTTAGAGCTGATGATCCCATAAACATAATTAATAATTTCTTTCCATTTAAATTCTACTTTAATATCAACAGGTCAACAACCTTTTCTTATTAATATAGTTCATTTCCAGAATAAAATATAAACATGCTTTGTAGAATAGAATGTTAAAATTAAGATTTCTTCTGAAGTGGCAAGATTTGATCTTGAAACTCAATATGAAGGGCTAAATCAAAACGCAGATTTCATAAGGGAAATAAATGATAGACAACCAATCCCACAAGACCTTCATCAAACTAGTGCCAGAAAGGGGAATCAGAAAGTGTCATGAAGGAGTTGGAAGGCCTTATCTTTCAAGAGAATTTTTTGTTGATGAGCCATTTCCTACCTCAAGGGAGTTTGGGGGCGGAGGGAAGGGCAGCCTGGGAGTGAATTGCCACTTACTCTGCCTCAAGTATAGAGCCAGATGGAGAGCTTGAAGTATGTTCTCAGAATATGGGTTCATCTTGGATTGCAGCCTTTATTCACGCCTGAGAAGGCTGCATGAAACAAGTGATTTTAAATGGTTTATGTTAAGAAAGAGAGAGAATAGAGAACTGCATTGTTGAAATAATCTCTCATTCATGGCAGGGCAAAGGATGTGAGAGTTTCTTACGTGCCACCCAGAGAAGAAAAGGTCTGGAGCTATTTAAGTCTTACTTGAGAGGGCACTTGGAAGGAAGGAGGTGCATTAGCAAAGAATGCGCATGGAAAGGAGCCCCTGAGAACCAGCATTTGAGTGGGAAGGGGCCAGCTTACCAGTCATTGGCTGAATAAAAATTGGGGGGAAAAGAGAGAAAGGCTAAACATACCACTTCCAGGATTGTGGGTAACTGTTCAATGCAGGTTTCAACAGGAGGGTCAGATGGGGGCATCTAATATTAGAATGAAATTGAAATTATAATTGTATTTTAACGTGGAGAAGGCAATGGCACCCCACTCCAATACTCTTGCCTGGAAAATCCCATGGACGGAGGAGCCTGGTGGGCTACAGTCCATGGGTTTGCTAAGAGTTGGACACTACTGAGCGACTTCACTTTCACTTTTCACTCTCATGCATTGGAGAAGGAAATGGCAACCTACTCCGGTGTTCTTGCCTTGAGAATCCCAGGGACATGGGAGCCTGGTGGGCTGCAGTCTATGGGGTCACACAGAGTTGGACACGACTGAAGTGACTTAGCAGCGACTTAGCAGCAGCAACCTGGACATTCTGATTTCTCAATTGGCCAGTTTGAAATTTAAAATGATTTTAGGTTGGATCCACAGTCAAAGAACTAGATCCCACATGCCACAGCTAAAAAAGATTCTGCACGCTGTAACTAGAAGATCCCTCATGCTGCAACTAAGATCTGAGGCAGCCAAATATATATATATATATATATATATATTGGGTTTGACTGAACTCCAGGAGTTGGTGATGGACAAGGAGGCCTGGTGTGCTGCGATTCATGGGGTCACAAAAAGTCTGACACGACTGAGTGACTGAACTGAACTGAATTCTTCTAAATATGCAAAACAATAAAAATCTGTTGTCTGCCCACAAAACAAGCTTCATTGAATCATACTTATAAACACATTCAAGATTGTCTAAAAATTGTGGCATCAAATATTTGGATTTGTGAACGTTTAATAGTATTTTATGTTTTATATTCTATTTAACTTTATTTTATAATTAATACAACACAAAGGGACTATGTTGTATTGCATAATGGTAGAAAAAGTTGGGAGTTTGCCTGCTTCTTGACTTCTTCTCAATTTCCCTCTTTTTCTTTGCTGCATCCACCCAATCCCAGTGTACTTTCCTGTGGTCTCTTCAACCAAAGCTATAGCTTCAGGTCTCACCTTTACACAGGGACTCTCAAATTTATCCTTCCTTCTGATTTCTAATATTTAATTTCTATCTCTATATGTTTCTAATATTTAATTTCTATCTCTATATGACCCCATAATTCCCCACTCAAATTAATCAGTCCACCAACATTCAGGTTACCATCCATTTTCATTCAATCTGTCCTCTCACCAAACAGATTGTCCCCAAACAATCTATTGCTAAGTCTTGCCCATTTTAACTTCATAATATCGCTCCTCTTTGTTTATTTTGATAATTTCTAATCTTTTTGGCCACCAAGTAACATTTATAATATAGCCTTTAGTACTGCTAGGAAAGCTAGTGTTTTGTTTTATAAATAGTCAGATGCCAGTGAATTACTGTCTCTCAGGGTTCAGCAAAGTCTTCCTGCTCCCCTGACCTCTTGCAGTTTCTGAACTTAACTTCTACACTCGATTCTAATTTTTATATCCACCCTAGTCAGCGCTAGGCATACTGCTGACCTTCACTTTGCTCTTTTACTATACAAATGTTTCTTCTACTGTATTACTAGGCAAACAAAATGTAGTTCTTTGGATATCATCTATGCCTCTACTTGCCACCTTGATGCATGTTAGATCTTGCTTGTCTGAGTACAACTCAGAAACGTACAAAGGATCGCAGGAGACTTTCAGGATTTCCCATGTAATTTACCCATATTTGAAAGTCAAGAAAATACTTTTCTCATCTTCTTTCCATTGGATCCTAGAGCAAGAGGAATATTAATGGCACGAAAAGCCAGAGCAGTGCAGTTCCTTCTTAAAAGAGTTCAAGAGATATTTGGAGATCTTCGTAAGTGGCAAACTTCCAGCTAAGTCAGCTTCATCAAAAGTAAAGCTCTAACCAAAAGAATGCTATTGTTTTTGCCTCTTTTCATAGCACCTGAAGCAGAAGTCATATAAGCAGAGTTAGGTGGTTCACCACCTCCAATGAAACAACTTGGTGCCTGAAACTCTGCTGCACAGCAGGTTGGAAGAGAGTGACAGTACTTCATTAGGTCTCTTACCTGTGAACTTGACCCATGATTAGCTCATTTGGTCACTTCTGATGGAGAAAACATATGACACTTGTACTGAAATCTCAGGATCAAGCTAAGAGTTTGATTCCCAAGTGTACATACAGAGCCATCTTGCATGCATAGCAAATACAGAAGTGGTTTTGACGGGACATTTTTTAAAAAGCAGAGGAACTCTTCCTTTAAAAAATGTCATTTGAATTCAAAATGTAAAACGGTAAAATTGGAATTATGTGCTTAAAGCTGATTGGATATCTCTGGGTAGGTTCCATTAACAGCTTTGGAAAACTCTATAATGTTCTAGGAAATTATCATTTGAAATAAATCATAATAAATATCTCTGTCCACATTTCCATAGAGGAAATATTACATATGCAACTGTTCCCAAAGTTAACTTTGTCCCTTTTCTTCAAATATCTTAATGACTAGTTCATGATGATTTGGATTTAATGCACCTAAGCTGATTGGGTTGGTGGCCTAAGGCACTATTCAAACCCCCACAATCTAAATTGATGGGTTCATTACCTACACATTGACAAAGAACTAGACATACAATCTCAGGGTCTGCGTGAGGAGTAAGAAAACCTCATTTCTAGTTTTTTTCAAATTGGCCCCACACTAATACAATAATCAAACAGCTTTTTTCCCCCAATAAGAATACACCGGCTTGTTATTTGCAGAAACTGAGGTTTGTTTTTATTCCACAACATTAAAACAGAAGAAAACACCTTGTTTTACCATGGAATACTTTTCACCAAAGAAATGTCCAAACTTTCAACTTCCTCAGAACTGATGAAAGGCAACAAGAGTGCACATGTTTCTCAGTTTTAGACACTTCAAAATGCCTTTGCACTTTACTTTAAAGTAAGGGGGAAAATTCTGTACCTTCTTCCAGAAATTGTATCTCTTTCCTTCCTTCAATCCTACCTTGCCATACCAGCAAACGGCATATCTTTAGAAAATATGAAAACAGGAGTCTTGGGACTTCCCTGGTAGTCCAGTGGCTAAGACTGTTCTCCCAATGTAAGGGGCCCAGATTTGATTCTTGGACAAGGAACTAGATTCCACATTTTATTGTTTAGTTGCTAAGTGGTATCTGATTCTTTTGTGACCCCATGGAGTATAGCCACACCAGGTTCTTCTGTCCATGAGATTTTCCAAGTAAGAATACTGGAGTGAGTTGCATTTCCTCCTCCAGGGGATCTTCCTGACCCAGGGATCGAACCTGGGTCTCCTACATTGCATGCAGACTCTTTACCACTGACCCACCAGTGGAAGTCCAGATTCCACATACTGCAACTAAAAGATCCTGTACTCTACAACCCAGCAGAGCCAAATAAGAAGTAAATATTTAAAAGCAAATAAAAAACATAAGAACTTTGTCTTGAGAGACTGGTTACAACTTACAAAAGCTCAGTGATATGGCTTACCAAGTCAACCAAATCACCCCTGTTTGTATCTGTAAATTCTGGACATGAATCAACAAATTATTGGGTAGATTTGGATGACTGACCAAATAAAATGTCAGTTCAACTGCCCACTGATTTCTTCCTCAATTCTTAGAGCTGATGATCCCATAAACATAATTAATAATTTCTTTCCATTTAAATTCTACTTTAATATCAACAGGTCAACAACCTTTTCTTATTAATATAGTTCATTTCCAGAATAAAATATAAACATGCTTTGTAGAATAGAATGTTAAAATTAAGATTTCTTCTGAAGTGGCAAGATTTGATCTTGAAACTCAATATGAAGGGCTAAATCAAAACGCAGATTTCATAAGGGAAATAAATGATAGACAACCAATCCCACAAGACCTTCATCAAACTAGTGCCAGAAAGGGGAATCAGAAAGTGTCATGAAGGAGTTGGAAGGCCTTATCTTTCAAGAGAATTTTTTGTTGATGAGCCATTTCCTACCTCAAGGGAGTTTGGGGGCGGAGGGAAGGGCAGCCTGGGAGTGAATTGCCACTTACTCTGCCTCAAGTATAGAGCCAGATGGAGAGCTTGAAGTATGTTCTCAGAATATGGGTTCATCTTGGATTGCAGCCTTTATTCACGCCTGAGAAGGCTGCATGAAACAAGTGATTTTAAATGGTTTATGTTAAGAAAGAGAGAGAATAGAGAACTGCATTGTTGAAATAATCTCTCATTCATGGCAGGGCAAAGGATGTGAGAGTTTCTTACGTGCCACCCAGAGAAGAAAAGGTCTGGAGCTATTTAAGTCTTACTTGAGAGGGCACTTGGAAGGAAGGAGGTGCATTAGCAAAGAAGGCATGGAAAGGAGCCCCTGAGAACCAGCATTTGAGTGGGAAGGGGCCAGCTTACCAGTCATTGGCTGAATAAAAATTGGGGGGAAAAGAGAGAAAGGCTAAACATACCACTTCCAGGATTGTGGGTAACTGTTCAATGCAGGTTTCAACAGGAGGGTCAGATGGGGGCATCTAATATTAGAATGAAATTGAAATTATAATTGTATTTTAACGTGGAGAAGGCAATGGCACCCCACTCCAATACTCTTGCCTGGAAAATCCCATGGACGGAGGAGCCTGGTGGGCTACAGTCCATGGGTTTGCTAAGAGTTGGACACGACTGAGCGACTTCCCTTTCACTTTCCACTTTCATGCATTGGAGAAGGAAATGGCAACCCACTCCGGTGTTCTTGCCTTGAGAATCCCAGGGACATGGGAGCCTGGTGGGCTGCAGTCTATGGGGTCACACAGAGTTGGACACGACTGAAGTGACTTAGCAGCGACTTAGCAGCAGCAACCTGGACATTCTGATTTCTCAATTGGCCAGTTTGAAATTTAAAATGATTTTAGGTTGGATCCACAGTCAAAGAACTAGATCCCACATGCCACAGCTAAAAAAGATTCTGCACGCTGTAACTAGAAGATCCCTCATGCTGCAACTAAGATCTGAGGCAGCCAAATATATATATATATATATATATATATAGAGAGAGAGAGAGAGGGTTATCTCTGGGGAGCAGAACATAGCTGGGAAAGTAAGAGACCTTAAAAAAATAATGAAATGATTTTAAGTCTACCTGTGACCCAAGATTGACTGGAAAAGTCTTGGTGGTGGGAAAAACAACCCCTGACCCCCATATAAATTTTAAAAGAACAAAGGGAGACAAAGCAAAGTTGCATTTGATTAAATTTTGGTTGCATTTTGGTCATGACTTTTTACATATTATATTAAGTTTTTTGAATTTAATTCAGTGAATATTAAGCTCTTACTACAAAAAAATTAATATTGTTTAGTTAAAAAAAAATAGTATGTGCTTTCTGGTCAGAACACCTGCCATTAAATGCTAAACTTTCACCTACCTCACAATATTGTCCCAAGGAACCTGACCTCTCTACGCCTCAGTTTCTGTATCTGTTGACTGATGAAAATAAATTGAGATTATTTTGAGGCCTGAATGGGATAGTGGAAAGACTAATACTTTTTGGCGCTTGGAAAGTCCATTAAATGGTCACTTTATAGAACACAGTCCTAGATATGTATTCTTTAAGTGAGCTCAAGGAAGAAATGCTAGTACTCATATCAGGAGGTCATTTCTTTTGTAATTTTCAACAAGTTTGTTCTTGTCTTTGGAGGAATAGCTTTTCAAATGCATTAGTTAAGCAGTCTACAGACTCCTCTCCACAGTCATATAAGGACAGACGTACACAAAATAACAGTAATCATCAGTCGCATTGATACTGGTTAGCCACAATGACACACACCTCTGAAATGGATGTTCAGAAAGAAATGTTAGAAAATATCTTTTTAAACACATGTCTCATAATAATGACTACATCTTGAGTAGTCCTTAAAATAGACTGACCTTGTGCTTTTTTAGTGTCTAAAAAATGAAGATTCAGCACATCCAAAACCTCAAATGACTTTTTCCAGGCTGTTGAAACCCTCATCAGTGAAAAACCACTCACATTTTGGTGAAGGATAAGCCTACAAATTCTGCTTATTTTCTTCTACGCTTAAGATCCTAAGCTATAACTGTGTGGACGTTAAGATGACTAATACAGACTCTCTGGTCCTCAAGGAACTTAACAATAGAGTTGGGTAAACACAGTCTGGATGAACACAGTTACAAAGAAAGACATTTTATGCTAAATTCCAAGGTGGGGTGGGGTGACAGGGAGACAGGTAAGACAGTACCACAAAATTTCTAAAAGGATCAGGCAATTATTTTCCAAACCAACCACCTGTGGTCTCCATGTCATGCTTTATAATTATATGGCCCTCTGACCCCTCCCCAGCTAGAAATTTCCAAAAGACGGTGGAAATACTCCACAGTGGATGACATCATCACTTGGCATTGCTCACTACACTTGCATGCTACCCAGGGCAAGGAATGTGATCTAGCCCTGTCAGGAGGATGTTGTACTTTCTCTGACCCGACCAAATACTTCACAGTCTTCAGACCCCTTTTTCATCCCTGGCCATCTTCACACACTTTTAATCATCATGTGACAAGAGGCGCTAACCATAATTTATATGGAGCCCCATCAATCCCTTATACAGGCCTCAGGTAATTTCCTTCCATTTACACTCATTCAAATCCTCTCTTTCTGGTTCCCGGTCTTCTATTTATTCTGTTTATTCTCAATCTGTACTGAAGACTTCAGAATTTATTTTTCCAGTCCCTCAGAACTTTCTCTCTCCTAATACCGTTAGGCTTTATATAGTTTATTTTTTCAGGAACTTTGACTTTGTCTTCATTATTTGACATTTATTTCTTGGAATTTCATCAGCCAGTTATCCAAATATGTTTCTGTTTGTCTTTTCACATCATCCTGAATTTTACTACTAGTCCATTGGTACCATTTCACCATTAGATCCTCTGTCGGGATTTAATTCTTTACTTTCATCACCTTATTAAAAACAACTTTGGGGGGACAAAATTATTCAGAAAGAACACATTTCAACAGGCTCTTGTTCTCCTAGCAATCACTTTCCATCTTTCTCTCTGTATTTAGAAAAGTCAGCAGAAAATTAACCTCCTCCACAGACAATAGCATATTCTATATATTCATACACAAATGCAAACATTGCTCCTTAGATGTATTTGCTATCCCCAGGCATCATTCTCCTAAAGGACAAAATTTAAAAGAGTGTCTTTGAAGATACCATTGTTTAAAAGGGTGATCAAAAACTATCACTTTCCCTTGCATATTTTAATATAATGTTTCAGTAAATTTATTCACTCACAAGTACCCCAAGTTTTTATCAAAATATTGTCTCCTTTTTTGATTAATTAAAGCTCTGATACCCTCTCTAACCCCTTAGCAACATGTGACACAGTTGAGCACTGGCCTTGACTTCTTTATTATCAGAGACATCTACTAGTCCCCATACCTTCCATCCATTCTTTCTTAATCTCTTGCTGGTTCTTTCTTCTCTATTTAATTTGAATGATGAAGTCCTCAGACCTTAGGTCTGGACCCAATTTTCTACCCACAATTTTCCCCTTTCATCTTATCTCATAGCTTTAGATATCATCCATTTGATGGTAACTGTCCAATTAATGTCTGAATTGCTTCTCTGAGGTTCAGATATATATATGTATACATATGTATGGGCTTCCCTGGTAGCTTACACAATAAAGAATCTTCCTGCAATGCAAGAGACCTGAGTTTGATCCCTGGGTTAGGAAGATCTGCTGGAAGAGGGAATGGCTACACACTCAAGTATTCTTGCATGGAGAATTCTATGGGCAGAGGAGCCTAGTGAGCTACAGTCCATGGGATTGCAAAGAGTCAGATATGACTGAGCAACTAACACTTCCACATTTTCACTTTTTCATACATATATATATATTTCATTGAAGTATAATAAATTTATAATAGTATATTCGTTTTAGTTGTACAATATAGTGATTCAATATTTTTACAAATTATAGCACATTTAAAGTTATTATAAAATATTGACTGTATCTCCAGTGATGTACATTACATCCTTGTTTCTTATTTATTTTATACCTAGTAGTTTGTACCTCTTAATCCCCTTCTCCTGTAATTCCCCCCCTTCCTGGAAAACTCTTCCTGTAAATCTTCCCATGAATGAGTCATTTTTATATTTCATGTCTTAACTCAGATAGTACTTCTTTAGAGAATGTTCAATGATTTCCTTGTTCTTTCTATTAGCACTTATCACAATGTTATACAAGAAGAAAAACCACATGATGATGTCAGTAGATACAGAAATAGCATTTGACAAAAATCCACCATCCATTCATAACAAAAACTTTCAACAAACTAGGAATAGAAGGGAATTTCCTCAACTTGATAAAAAATATCTACAAAAAACTTACAGTTAACATCATACTTAATGGTAAGAAATTAGAAATTTTCCTATTAAGATCAGGAACAAGGCAAGAATTCCCCTTCTTACCAATCTTTCAACATTGTGATCAAAGTCCTATCAAATGTAATAAGACAACAAAAGGAAATAAAAAATATACATTTTGAGAAGGAGAAAAGAAAACTGTCCTTGTTCATATAAGATGATAATCTATGTAGAAAATCTGAAAGAGTTAAAAACAAAATTCCTGAAATTACCAAGCCACTATAACAAAGATGGATGATACAAGGTTAAAATATAAAAGTCAATTGCTTTCTAATACATCACTAATGAAAAAGTGGAATTTGGAATTAAAACACAGTGTCATTTATATTAGCACCCACAATGTGAAAAATTTAGGTATAAATATAACATATATATATATAAGATCAGTGCATTTTCTTGGCAAAACTCTATTAGTCTTTGCCCTGCTTCATTCCGCATTCCAAGGCCAAATTTGCCTGTTACTCCTGGTGTTTCTTGACTTCCTACTTTAGCATTCCAGTCCCCTATAATGAAAAGGACATCTTTTTTGGGTGTTAGTTCTACAAGGTCTTGTAGGTCTTCATAAAACCGTTCAACTTCAGCTTCTTCAGCATTACTGGTTGGGGCATAGACTTGGATAACTGTGATATTGAATGGTTTGCCTTGGAAACGAACAGAGATCATTCTGTCGTTTTTGAGACTGCATCCAAGTACTGCATTTCGGACTCTTTTGTTGACCATGATGGCTACTCCATTTCTTCTGAGGGA
>SJYX01004071.1:248546-263170 GCA_006410675.1 Oreotragus oreotragus | reverse complement strand
TGTGTGTCTACACACACACACACACACACACACCCATCTTTATGCTATAGGCCCTGTCTCTTATACACATCTAGATGTGTATAAGAGACAGCTCCGGGAGAAGGTGATGAACAGGGAGGCCTGACGTGCTGCGATTCATGGGGTTGCAAACAGTCGGACACGACTGAGCGACTGAACTGAACTGAACTGATATATAAGATCTATTCGACAAAAACTATAGAACTCTGATGTAAGAAAATGAGAAAGAACTAAGCAAAAGGAGAGATACTCTATGTTCATGAGTAGGAATACTTAACATTTTCAAAATGTCACATCTTTGGTTTTTCCAGTAGTCATATATGGATGTGAGACCTGGACTATAAGGAAAGCTGACCACTAAAGAATTGATGCTTTTGAATTGTCGTGTTGGAGAAGACTCTTGAGAGTCCCTTTGACTGCAAAGAGATCAAACCAGTCAATCCTAAAGAAAATCAGTCCTGAATATTCTTTAGAAAGACTAATGCTGAAGCTGAAACTCCAATACTTTGGCCACCTGATGTGAAGAAATGACACTTTGGAAAGGACCCTGATGCTGGGAAAGATTGAAAGCAGGAAAAGAAGGGGATGACAAAGGACGAGATGGTTGGATGGCTTCACCAACTCGATGGACATGAGTTTGAGCAAGCTCCAGGAGTTGGTGATGGACAGAGAAGCCTGGCGTGCTGTAGTCCATGGGGACACGACTGAGCAATCACACTGAACTGAACTTCCAAATTAATCTATAGAATCACTGCAATCCCCGAATCCTAGCAAGGTATTTTGTAGACATTGACAAATTGACTTTAACTTTTATACGGGGAAGTGAAAGACCAAGAATAGCCAATATAGAAGGAGAAGAGCAAAATTGGAGAACTGGCATTATTGACTTTAAGACTTGCTATGTGTGTGTGCATGCTCAGTAGCTCAGTCTTGTCTGACTCTTTGCAACCCCATGGACTGTAGCTCACCAATCTCCTCTGTACATGGGATTTCCCAGGCAAGAATAATGAAGTGGGTTGCCATTTCCTCCTCCAAGGAATCTTCCTGACCCAGAGATCAAAACTGTGTCTCCTATGTCTCCTACTCAATGGATATGAATTTGAGTAAACTCTGGGAGTTGGTGATAGACAGGGAGGCCTGGCGTGCTGCAGTCCATGGGGTCACAAAGAGTCGGACACAGCTGAGTGACTGAACTGAACTGATGTCTCCTGCACTGCAGGCAGATTCTTTACTGAGCCACCAGGGAAGCCCAAGACTTAATATAAAGCTAAAATAATCAAGACAATGTGGTATTCACAAAAGAATACATAAATAGATCAATGGAACAGAATGCAGTCCATAAATAGACTCAATTAAATATAGTCAACTGATTGTTGACAATGATCAAAGGTAACCCATACACAAAAAAAGGAAAAATTTATCCGAACACATAGCCCTCACAAAAATTTACTCAAAATGGATCCCAGACCTAAACATGAAATGCAAAACTATAAAACTCTTAGAAGATATCACAGAAGAAAATCCAAATGACAATGAAGATGGTGAGGACTTTTAAAATATGCGCTAAAGGCATAATCCATAAAAGAAATAGTTGATAAGATAAACTTTATTAAAATAAAATCTCACACTGTAAAATACATAGTAAAGAGAATATGAAGACAAATCACAGACTGGGAGAAACTATTTGTAAGAGACACATCTTGCAAAGGACTTTATCTAAAACACACAAAAAAATTCTTATAACTCAACAATAAGAATATGAACAACCCAATTAAAATGGGCAAAATATCTGAACAGACACTTCATCATAGAAAATATACAGATGGAAAACAAAAATACAGTAAGATTCTCAACATCATATCTTAGGGAATTTTAAAATAAGATCCTTCTATACACCTATTAAAATGGCCAAAATCCAAAACATTGAAAATGCCAAATGCTGACAAGGATGTGGAACAATAAGAACTCTCAGTCATTGTTAGTGGGAATTCAAAATGCACTGCCACTTTTGAAGACATTTTGGCAGTTTATTACAAAACTAAACATACTCTTACCATACGATTTACCAACCATGTGTCTTTGGTATTTATGCAAATGATTTGAAAAGTTATATCCACAGAAAATCCTGCACATGAATATTTATAGCAGCTTTATTTATAATTGCCAATACTTGGAAGCAACCAAAATGTCCTTCAACAGGTGAATGGGTAAAGTGTAGTACATCCAGATAATGGAATACTATTCAGCACTACATGGAAATGAGCTATCAAACCATCAGAAGACCTGGAGGATCCTTAAATATATATTGCCAAGTGAAAGATGTCAATCTGAAAACTCTATATATTGTGCAATTCCAACTATACGATATTCTGTAAAAGGCAAAATTATAGAGACAGTAGAAGAAGCAGTGGTTTCTAGGAGTTGGGGAGGAGGGAGAAATGAATAGGCAGAGCACAGAGGATGTTTAGTGCATGAAACTATTCTGTAGGGCATTATAATGGTGTATGCATGTCATTTCACATTTGTTGAAACCCATAGAATGTAGGCCACCAAGACTGTCTCTTAATGTAAACTATAAACTTTACATAATAATGATGTAGCGATATAGGTTCATTGATTATACAAATGTGGCATTCCAGTGTGGGATGCTGTTGGCGGTTAAAGCTGTGTATATGTGGAGGTAGGAAGCATATGGGAAATTTGTATCTTCTGTTCAATTCTGCTGTAAACCTGAAACCACTCTAAAAAATAAACACTATTTCAGAAAAGTTATATATTACTTACATGGGTCAGGAGAAATTGGATTTATTCTCATTCCCCTTTGAATTCTGGGAAGTGTCTACTTGCCCTACTGTCAAATTTGAAGTCAAGGTTACAGGAGAATGATGCCATAGAGAAGGCAATAACCAACAGCAGTTACCAAGCTGTGATTCAGCCATGAACAACTGTAAATGACAATAGAAATCAAGCTGCATGATTTATTGGAATCAATCATCTGATTCACAAACCCTTAAAAAATAAAAGTTACAGCTAAAAATATTAGAATACAATTTAGAAATAGTGTTTTCCAGTCTGGAAGTAGTAGTATCCAAACAATAGTTCACAACAGTAATAATAATAAAGGCCCTAACATGTCTCTAAGAAATGACTATTTGGGTCTCAATAGCTTCGTCATTCTTTTTTTTTTTTTTTCTTTCTTATACATTATAGCATTATGGATGTTTTTAATGTATAATTTATTTTAGGATTTTCAAAGTCTGTAAATCATTTAATGAAAAAATGAATTAAAACAAATGCAAGAGTCAAAGAACATTTTTAAATAAGTGTTTTTTGAGGAAAAAAAAGTTGAATAAATTTATATAGCAATTTAAGCAACTCTGTACTAACTAATAACAGTGATTTAACTGAAACTATTAATCGAGTCAGGAGAGGAAAAGGATCATGAAGAGACATTTATGTCATCTCAGTTCTTCCAGATTGTAAGTTTAAAATATTAATTCAACAATCAATTTTTTTCACAAGGAAATTGAAATGCTTGACGATTCACTTACTTTAGGCCTGGTTTGAAGTCTTGTGTGGTCTGAATTTGTGTGGCCATTCATCAATATGATGATTCATCAGTGGTTTTAGCTTCCAACACACCAGATTTTAACTTGGGCATTGCTAGGAGTTACTCATAAAACTGGCTTCTCTACTCTGTAGCGGAAAGGAAACTGAGAATAAAGCCATTATTTTATTATGTAGCTATACATTTTTACATAGACTGGTGGCTTTAAAATTTTCATTTAGAAGAATAATCAGTTGTATCCAGTGGGTCTAGGTCAGGGTTCAGTTTATATAGGGAGTGAAAGAAAGAGATGGATCTTTCAGAAATCTGAAAAGTAGGTTGAAGGTAGTAGTGAGGACCTTTGACAAGAATTGATGACACTTCTCATCCTAAACTTCCCTGATGCTGTTTTCTCCATATATTTTAATAATGCAAATCCATCATGGGCTATTTCTTAAAAATTTTCTTCCTTCTGAATAAGTTGTTGCCTTACAAGTTTGATACACACTGGTCCAAATCTGTAAATAATTGCTTTAATTGATTTTGTATTTTTATCTGTTACTGGCACTCAGAATGTATATGTTTGCTTGATTTTTAATAAAATAAAATAATCTTCTCATGCTGCTGTTAAGTCACTTCAGTTGTGTCTGACTCTGTGCGACCCCATAGACGGCAGCCCACCAGGCCCCACCGTCCCTGGGATTTTCCAGGCAAGAACACTGGACTGGGTTGCCATTTCCTCCTCCAATGCAGGAAAGTGAAAAGTGAAAGTGAAGCTGCTCAGTTGTGTCTGACTCTTCGCGACCCCATGGACTGCAGCCTACCAGGCTCCTCCATCCATGGGATTTTCCAGGCAAGAGTACTGGAGTGGGGTGCCATTGCCTTCTCCAATCTTCTCATAGTTAACTTTAAATTTACACAGCATGGACACATATAGAAAATGGAAGTCTTCTATTAGGTCTTCGAA
Organism: Oreotragus oreotragus; assembly: GCA_006410675.1. Classification (NCBI taxonomy): domain Eukaryota; kingdom Metazoa; phylum Chordata; class Mammalia; order Artiodactyla; family Bovidae; genus Oreotragus; species Oreotragus oreotragus. The sequence goes on along the minus strand of SJYX01004071.1, from coordinate 258,638 downwards.
TTTAATTACGTAACTGAATGCCTTTGTTAAATGGTCAATATGTAATCCACTTATAGTTCACTCTAGTGTATTTGACAAAGGAGAAGTACATAATAGAGTACCTTAGTTTCCTTTCAACTTCTAAATCCTCTTAAAACATAAGCAGCCTACTGACAGAGAGACCACAGGAATCCACAAACCCTCTTTGTCGAAACTACTATGGCAGTTTCCAGCAGAGATGCATTTTCTCTGTTGTATCTGGAAGGCACTGGAATACATATCAGTCTGACCTCTTTCTTTAGTATCCTGCATAGTCGGGCTTGGATCAAACCCCCATACGTGTTATGGCTGTGGTGCTTCTAATAGTTTGACTTATGAGGAACGTTTTTAACATGGGCTACAGGCATCTCTCCAGATGGACGATTAGAGGGTTAGAAGAATCTCAGAGCATCCCACACTTCATGATCCCTTACTAAGTTTCGCATCCTTCAAAAGATGTATGTAGTGCAAGACTCTCAGGGATGTCCACTAGAGGTTCCTTGGAGGCTGAGGAGGACAAGGACCTCAGGGAATGGTCACATGATGGCACCATGGATCAACCGTGCCTTAGTCAGAGGGCAATTACTTCACACAAGGCAGGGAATGAGGAAAAGCTCAGAAAATAACAATTTGCATGGATAACATAGAGAGTTTTTAAGTAACTGATGCACCAGATTACCCAATCTGCTTTTGAGGACTGAATGGAAATATGTGTTCATTAATATTCTGATATGTGTGTGTGTGTGTGTGTGTGGTGTGTGTGTGTGCCCACACATGGATGTGTATGANAGTTCTTCTGTGTATTCTTGCCACCTCTTCTTAATATCTTCTGCTTCTGTTAGGTCCAGACCATTTCTGTCCTTTATCGAGCCCATCTTTGCATGAAATGTTCCCTTGGTATCTCTAATTTTCTTGAAGAGATCTCTAGTCTTTCCCATTCTGTTGTTTTCCTCTATTTCTTTGCATTGATCGCTGAAGTAGGCTTTCTAATCTCTTCTTGCTATCCTTTGGAACTCTGCATTCAGATGGTTATATCTTTCCTTTTCCCCTTTGCTTTTCACCTCTCTTCTTTTCACAGCTATTTGTAAGGCCTCCCCAGACAGTAATTTTGCTTTTTTGCATTTCTTTTCCATGGGGATGGTCTTGATCCCTATCTCCTGTACAATGTCACGAACCTCATTCCATAGAAATTTGTTGTTCTCCAGGATAAACTGGTCACCCATGAGGAGACATCCACTGAGTAGCTGATAGACATATCAGAATCAAAGTTAGATCTAGGATTGTAGATTGGAGTTCTATATATCATATCAAATGTATTCATATCAAAGGTAGTGATTAAAGTTACAGGGTTGGATCAGATCACCAAATGAGAAAATATGGAGACCATCTAAAGAAGAGAACCTGTGAAGATGGTAAGAACTTCATGTAGGAAGTGACATCTAACATGAGGTGTGAAATACTGATAATTTATCAGTAGGCAGAGAGGTCAGAAAGGAAATTTATAGCAGTGGCAGAATATTCAAATGTATGAATATATACTAAAAGTTCAAGGACGAGAAAACTACAATGTAGAATGTATACAGGCTATATAGAGGCTGTATTCAAATATACTGGTGTCAAGTTAGATTGAGGGAAAATGACATATTTATCCTATTAAGATAGAGCCATTTTAAATATTTGTTCATGCTATGCGCTGTTAATACAAAAAGTAAAGAAATTGGGGAAGAGAAGAGGACACAGAAAATACTGAGAAAGATAAAAAGATGAAGAATTGGATACTAGTAGGGAGAGAGACAGGCTTCCCAGGTGTGTTAGTGGTAACGAACCCGCCTGCCAGTGCAAGAGAGATAAGGAAAATGGGCTCAATCCCTGGGTCAGGAAGATCCCCTGCAGGAGGGCGTGGCAGCCCACTCCAGTATTCTTGCCTGGAGAACCCTTGGTGGGCTATAGTCCACAAGGCCACGACAGACTCAGACATAACTGAAGCGACTTAGCATGCATGCACACATTGAGTGAGAGACTCTATTAGAATGCTGCTAAGTCACTTCAGTCTTGTCCGACTCTGTGCGACCCCATAGACAGCAGCCCACCAGGCTCCCCGTCCCTGGGATTCTCCAGGCAAGAACACTGGAGTGGGTTGCCATTTCCTTCTCCAGTGCATAAAAGTGAAAAGTGAAAGGGAAATGGCTCAGTCGTGTCTGACTCCTAGCGACCCCATGGACTGCAGCCCACCGGGCTCCTCTGTCCGTGGGATTTGCCAGGCAAGAGTACTGGAGTGGAGTGCCATTGCCTTCTCCATCTATTAGAACTAAATAATAAAGATGAAGCTGAGATAGAGGAGCACCTCTGGGAATTTAAGATTAGTTTTAGAAGCCCCACCCTGGTGCTGTGCTGGACATGACACCCTTGGCCATGTGAAGCATCTACTAATGAGTGGTTAGGCACAGCTGTCAGACTGTTCTCCTCCTTAACTAGAGTCTCTACTCTGCCTGTCTCAACCACATAAACACCACAGCCCCCAGGAGAGTCATTTTTGTTTGCACTGAAGCAGAGGTGACTATGGGAGGGAAAACAAGTCTAAAGGTCCACTCTGGCTCTTCACCCACAGTTTCCTCATCAAATACTAAACAGACTCAAAAGTTAGCAGTTTTATCCAAATGACAGTGCGTCCTTCCCTCATTAGAAAGAAATCTCAACCTCCAAAAAAGAAAAGAAAATTCCTTTTGCAGTATGCATACCTTGGCTAGTCAAGGATGATAAATATTGTCTGTGCTTAAATTAATCTATGGTACACAAAGAGGAAATTCATCAGCAAATTACTTAAGAATATTTTTGCCTTGTCACCAGTAGTGTCTTCATTTCTGGTCTTCAAGTTAAAGTGTTTCTGTATTACTTTTTGTTGTTGCTGCTCTTCCCCATGCACTGGGCTAAGCCATGGGAAGCACTGTTTGCTGACTGACCCCAGACTGCCTGGTCTGCAGTCTGTACAGTGTAGGGCCCACTAGACCTGATAATGTCATCCTACTGTGGTTGATGCAACTGGAGATGGTGCTATTTGTAAACTTGTATAATCCCAAGACAGAATCTACCTGATTGACTCCCGTGCTTATGTTTCCCAAACTTACTTCTCTTTTGTTTTCTCTTAAATTGAGGAGGCTTGACCTCCCCAATTTTATTCATTTATTTTACTGGGGGTATTGCTGCTTTCCAAAGTTGTGTTAGTTTCTGCTGAACAGTGAAGTGAATCAGCTGTATGTATATACATACATATATCCCCTCTCTCCAACCCACATTCATCTCACCCCTATAGGGTCACAATGAGCACCTAGCTGAGTTCCATGCACTATATAGCAGCTTCCCACTAGCTAACTATTTTATACATGGTAGTGAACATATGTCAGTCCCATTCTCCCAATTCATCCCACCCCACTCCATCCCCATCCACAAGTTTGTCCTGTATGCCTGTGTCTCTATTACTGCCTTGCAAATAGGTTCATCAGTACCATTTTCTAGATTCTACGTTCTTCTCTTTGCAGGCTATTAAGACCCAGAAAAGCAGATTTTGCTTAACTGATTACACTGAATAATAAGTCTAGTCTGGTTTGTTTTCACATAGTTAACCTTATTACGTTTCACTCCAATTACACATGGCTGTGCACAGTTGCAGCATTCTACCCATCCCTAAGCTATAGGCCTCCCAGGTGGCACTAGTGATAAAGAATCCACCTGCCAAAGCAGGAGACTTGAGATACGAGTTCAATCCTTGGGTCAAGAAGATCCCCTGGAGGCAGGCATAGGAACCCACTCCGGCATTCTTGCCTGGAGAATCACACAGACAGGGGAGCCTGGTGGGCTACAGTCCATTGCGTTGCAAAGAGTCAGACATGACTGGAGACTTAGCACACACACACACACACACACACACACACACACACACCCATCCCTATGCTATAGGACAGTTTCACATTTCTCCTGATAAGGTATTTCTCTAGCAGGCCAAAATACAAAGTTCTGAGGTCCTGAAGATTATCCATTGCCCTGTCTTTTTGAACTAGGTGGGGGTGAGTGGTGGTAGAGCAAATTTTCTGAGTGTTTTCTAAGTAACAAGCAATGAATGAGGCTCAGTGCATGTTTTATCTCATTAAATCCTCACAACTGTGCAAAGAATCTATCATTATATCTATTTTATGATAAAATGATTCCTCTATAGGTTATTTCACTCACCAAATATTTTACAGCTAGAGAGAACATGCTTATCAGTAAATATTAAATATTTATGATGTTATCTCAGGATTCTGAATCTAGAAGCAAGGCTAGGGTTGAACAAACCCGCAAAGCAAGAACACCCAAACCCAAGAAGTGTGGTGTGTGATCTTGTTCTTTAGGATTCTCGGCTGCAGACCCACAGTTCTCTAAATATATACTAGTCTATCTAGTTACTGGGGGAAGAAATTTCTTTTACATGTAATCTAGTATTTCAGAAAGCTTATTTGAGTCTATTTGCCATGAGCCAATTTGTGTTTTTCAGGATTCATAACCTTGTGAGTAATTATTATTGAATTTGACTGCCTTAAACATCTTACTGTGTATTCCCATTTTTAACTGTCTGTGTGGTGAATATATATTCCCTGAAGGTCAGATTTCTGTGTGGTCCATATATTCCCCAATGGTCAGACTTTGGACTTTAACATGGCAGCTATCCCACATAGACCTTTCCAAAAATCAAACAAACATAGAAACAAACAAATAAATCTTATATTTTATTGCACTAACTTCTCAGCAGGCTTTTCCATCTATTTTTTCATGGGCGCCCTACAAATTTTTGAGAGATAAATAGGAGCTCCCAACCAAAAGACAAAAACCTGCCCTGTCCATTTTAAGCTGCAATTGAATTACAATTAGGTTGCCATTTATCCAAAACAAACTTAGCACAGAGCTCTAAACACATATTTTAAGGGGGAAAAAGCCACTGGGTTTCTAGTTTCTAAAAATTCCCAAACTCTCATTTACCGAATTCATCAGAAATCCCAGATCACCCAGTCATGAAATCATGGCATTTGGCATGAGAGAAGCTGAACTGTTGTTTAACTGAATGTGTCTTTTCTACATGCTTTGCTCAAATCACAACCTGACATGGCTTGATTTTCAAAATCATAATTGGCCTTCTTCAAAGGTCCATCTAGTCAAGGCTATGGTTTTTCCAGTAGTCATGTATGGATGTGAGAGTTGGACTATAAAGAAAGCTGAGCACCAAAAAATTGATGCTTTTGAACTCTGGTGTTTGAGAAGACTCTTCAGAGTCCCTTGGACTGCGAGGAGATCCAACCAGTCTGTCCTAAAGGAAATCAGTCCTGGGTGTTCATTGGAAGGACTGATGTTGAAGTTGAAACTCCAATATTTTGGCCACCTGATGCGAAGAGTTGACTCATTTGAAAAGACCCTGATGTTGGGAAAGATTGAAGGCAGGAGGAGAAGGGGACAACAGAGGATGAGATGGTTGGATGGCATCACCAACTCAATGGACATGGGTTGGGTAAACTCCAGGAGTTGGTGATGGACAGGGAGGCTTGGCATGCTGTGGTTCATGGAGTTGCAAAGAGTCGGACACGACTGAGCGGCTGAACTGAAGTGAACTGAAACCCAGAGCACTCTTCTGATGTGTAGCTTTTTAGCAGTGGAAATAATAGCACTGGTAATACTTTATTCACTCCAATTATCCCAGTGGTTTTTCCATACTTCCACAAGTTTCTCAATTGCCTGCTTGATAATCAGACTAGTAGTTTTCCAAGTGTGACTTGGGGGTACCTGTGGGTCACTGAGATTCTATAGATCTTTGCAATCAAAACTATTTTCATAACACTAGTAGTATTAAGGCATTATCTGTCTTTAAATTCTTATTTTCTGAAGAGTGTACAGTAGAGTTTTCTAGAGACTCCTATAACACCAGTAACAAAACAGACAATATGGAAGTAGATGCAAGAATCTAGCAGTTTTCTATTAAGGAAGACATTAAAGAGACTGAAAAAATGCAAAATAATTCTGTTTTTATTTTGGAATATCTATTTTTAAAAATAGGATGTTATTGACATTAACATGATATAAGTTTATTATTATCATTTCAATAAATTAAAAATTTTTTAAATTTCTTTAGCTTTAATTTCTAATATCTTAATGACAGATAAAACATAATAAACAAAACAAAAACTCTTCTAAAGAGTGCAAACTGAGACCAGAGAGTTTGAGAACCAATGGCACCCCACCCCAGTACTCTTGCCTAGAAAATCCAATGGACGGAGTAGCCTGGTGGGCTGCAGTCCATGGGGTCACTAACAGTCGGACAGACTGAGCGACTTCACTTTCACTTTTCTCTTTCATGCATTGGAGAAGGAAATGGCAACCCACTCCAGTGTTCTTGCCTGGAGAATCCCAGGGACGGGGGAGCCTGGTGGGCTGCCGTCTATGGGGTCACACAGAGTCGGACACGACTGAAGTGACTTAGCAGCAGCAGCAGCAGCTTTAGATCGAGGTAAATAGGTTCTTGTTAAGGAAGAAGCCAAAAACCTGATGAGTCTGATTAAACTTTTTTCTTTTTTTTTTTTTAAAGAAATCATATTCATGAAGCAGCCAGAACAATGATATCTGGAAAACCTACTCCTGTCCCCACCCCCACTTTCCAAATAATTTCTCTTGAGATTCTGCAAACTGCTTTCACACTTTCCTAAACTCCACCCTTGTAAATATACACATTCCTCACTGCTGGAAGTGATTCCTCACTGTTGAAAGAAATAAATTTCTTTGTACATATACCCACACCCTTATAAACATAATTCTGTATTTTCCTCCTATTAGATTTCTGACCACTCAGCTCTGTGAGTCAAGGGGTCATTGTTAGGACTTGATGTGCACCCTTTCCATATACCACTGGAGGAAAGAAGACAAGATTTGAGGGGGTAGAAATAAAAACAGTGCATGGAGGAAGAGATCTGGAGCACCATAAAGTCCTTTCATTTCTGCCATTTTCTCCAGTTTATCAGTTCACACCAACTGGGGATTTGCAGAAGGGCGGTTTTCTTTGCGGCCCAACAATAATGGCCTGGTGGCTTCTCTTGCCCTCTCTCAGAACCAGGGAGAGAACAATATAGCATTCTGGAGGTGTCAGGTAGCAGCTAGGAGCTTGCCAGCATGCTTGACCCCTGAGTCCTCTGTGATGGATACAGTGACTCCTCCTTTAGAGGTGGCCAACTGGCTGCTGCCCGGAGACATATGGTGACTCCTCCCCTGCCAAAGAAACCAAGCCCCTGTGCCAGGAACTTAGCCAGCCAGTGCTGGCTCCTCAGGCCTGCTTTCCCAGGGGAAGATAAGTGAGCACCCGCCGGCACTGTTGTTTGTTCGGCGTCCAGCAGCCCTCTTTAGGTTCCCGGGTATCACTGTGTCAGGCACACAAAAAAGGAGAGAATTCGATCAATCGATAGGAGAGACATGATAGAGAGGGCAGCATCCTTCTCTGATCTCTCTGCTGATAGGAAGTGCAACACAGCGGCGCCCACGTTCTGCTCCAGCAAGTCAGTCCAGGCTCAGGAATGGGGGTGTAAAGCAAAGGACCCGCTGCTCGTGGGGTCAGTTATTTCAAGTTTCATTGCTCTGTGCCATAGCGAGAGATTTAAGCCAGCTGGGGTTGATTTTCCCTCGAGTTCCTGAGGACGCTTGGGATCCCTCCCTTTTTTTTTTTTTTCTTTTAAGTTTTATCTGCTTCAGAAAGAAAAGTTAAAATCTGCTTACAGTTTTAAAGAAATCAAACAAGTACAGAAAGTTATAAAGTGACTGAAAATATTCTGTATTCCAATAACCAAATTTTATTTTTCTACCCCCTGGTAGCTAAAACTAATAATTCTTTGTATCTAGAAAATAACTGTGTGTGTATGTGTGCAAGCACGCATGTGTGTACCTGTGTGTGTCTACAACACTGTGATTAACAGCCAGCAGTGCAGAGTTAAGGCTTGTACCGCCTAGTTTTGAATACCGTCTCCATCACTTGCTAAGACCATGGGTAATTGACTTTGCTTTCTGACTCACAGATGGCATATCCTTTAGAGTTGTTTAAGCATGTAAAGTGCTTAAAATAGCACCTGGCACATAGTCATAATTAAATAAGTGCTGGGCATTATTATTTTTTATTATTGATGTAATGAATGTAATTATTATTTATGTAGAACTTCTTTTAAAAATTTACACAAACATACTAAACACAGTAATTTTTAACTTTGCTTTATTTTTTCCTCAAGTGAAATGGCTACAAGATCTTTCCATGTAAACAAAGATCTGCTTTATTCTTTTTAAATAGCTACATGGCATTTTATTGTATGAATGCACATTTTAAAATTTTAATTAGAGTTCTATTGACTGACATGCTGTTTCCAGGTCGTTGTTGTTTTTTATAGACAATGTTTGGAAAATTATTAATGTACCTTGGTAAATTTCGAGCAGTGGGATCACATGGTCAGAGAATAAATGCACTTTTAAAATGATTTGCTCATTTTTGGCATTTGAAACTTTAATCTATTTGGAATTTATTTTTGATAAACTATGAATTAGGGATTCAGTCTTATTTTCTCCCAGACTGATGACCAATTATGAGAATTGTATTACAGAAAGCATCCCTTTCTCACTGAATTGAAAGCTTCTTTGTTATGTATTACATCCTGTATTATGTTTAAAAGCTATATGTTTCACCATTATATAGCATTATAATTTGACATCTGTATACACTACAAATCTCATCATCACAAATCTACTTACCATCTATCACCATGCAGTTAACCCCCTTCACCTATTTCACCCACACCCCTACCATTTTCCCTCACTAATCTGATTTCTGTAAAGTTTGTTTTTATTTTATTTTGTTTGTTTGTTTTGGGTTTCAAATTCCAAATATGAGTGGCATCATATAGTATTTATTTATCTTTTCCCTTCTAACTTATTTCACTTAGCATGATGCCATCAAGGTCTAGCCATGTAGTTGCAAAAGGCATCATTATTTTTTATGGTTGAGTTGTGTTCCATTATTGTATATATACCGCATCTTCTTTACCCATTCATCCATCAGTGGACACTTAGGCTGATTCCATAGCTTAACTATTGTATGTAATGCTGCAATGAATATATGGATGCATGTATCTTTTTCAAATAAGTGTTACGTTCTTTGGATAAATTTGCAGAAGTGAAATATTAACAGCAGTGTCATACAAAAAACTTTCTGGGGAATTTCCATACTGTTTTTCATAGTGGTTTTACCAATTTGCACTCCCACCAACAGTGTATGAGTATTCCCTTTTCTTCAACATTTTTGTGTCTTTTCAATAATAGCCATCCCAACAAGTATTAGATGATGCAAATCATTGTGGTTCTCGTTTACATTTCCTTAAAAATTAGTGATGATGAATATCTAGGTCTATTTTTAATATTTATTCCTGAACAAATTGTTCTCAATGATCTATATTGTTATCTTATACACGATTTCATCAGATGGTAACTATATTTAAAATGTTTATAAGTTATGCTGATATATCTTATGGAAATGCTTGATCAACGCACAACTTTCATTTTGACATACATGACCAGGTCTGGATATTATCAATCAAATTTCAATTATTTTTGTGAATATAATAGTTGGAAAATATTATCTTGTTTTTTTATTTGAATAACTCAAAAGTAGCCTGAACAAATTTTTACATATTTTATATTTGTGTCTTTGTTTCTATCTGGTTGCTATTTTTCAAATTTAATTTCAGGTGTTTTTTCTATTTTTTCTATTTTTCTGTTTTTTATTTTTCTATATAAGTTAGCCTTTATTCAATAATGTGTGTTTAATATTGTTTTTTAAAAATTATCTTTTCTATATTTTTATTTTCATTTGAATTTTTTTAATTTTAATTTTTACTTTATTTTACATTACAGTACTGTATTGGTTTTGACATACATTGACATGAATCTGTCATGGGTATACATGAACTCCCAAACATGAACCCCCACCTCCCACCTCCCACCTCACATCATCCCTCCAGATCATCCCCATAC
>SJYX01004071.1:234467-246039 GCA_006410675.1 Oreotragus oreotragus | reverse complement strand
GGACACCTTATCTTTGACAAAGGAGGCAAGAATATACAATGGAGTAAAGACAATCTCTTTAACAAGTGGTGCTGGGAAAACTGGTCAACCACTTGTAAAAGAATGAAACTAGATCACTTTCTAACACCACACACAAAAATAAACTCATTTGAATTTTTATATCTGTACTATAGTATTTTATATATTGTTTACTATTTTCCTTGATAGGGTCAGCATTTGGATTTCTGCTTCTAAAGATTAATGGCACTCCAATACACACACACATGCACATTATAGACACATAGTATTGTTGCTGTTCAGTCTCTAAGTTGTGTCTGACCCTTTGTGTTCCCATGGACTATAGTACACCAGGCTCCTTGTCCTTCACTATCTCCTGGAGTTTGCTAAGATTCATGTCCATTGAGTTGGTAATGTTATCTAAGCATCTCATACTCTGCTGCCCCCTTCTCCTATTGGCTTCAATCTCCCAGCATCTGAGTCTTTTCCAGTAACTGTTTGATGATGACTAATAGTCCAATGACTATTGAAAAAACTACATGGACCTTTGCTGGCAAAATGACATATGTTTGGACATATACATCTCCCCAAACTATCTTTTCAACCTTTTGTGAATTTATTGTTGTATGCACATATTTTTAAATAGCTGAAATTTCTTCTGGTATTCTTTTCATCATAGAGGGTTGTAATGTAAAAAGATACCTGGCATAACAGTCAAGTTTGGCCTTGGAGAACAAAATGATGCAGGGAAAAAGCTAAAAGAGAATGCATTGGTCATAGGAAGCAACCTTTTCCAACACAAGAGACAACTTTACACATACATCACCAGATGGTCAATACTGAAATCAGACTGATTATATTCTTTGCAGCTGAAGATGGAGAAGCTCTGTACAGTCAGCAAAAACAAGATGTGGAGCTGACTCTGGCTCAGATAATGAGCTCCTTATTGCAAAATCCAGGATTAAATTGAAGAAAGGAGAGAAAACCACTAGATCATTCAAGTATGACCTAAACCAAATCCCTTATGATTATACAGTTGAGATGATGAATAGATTCAAGTGTTTAGATCTGGTAGACAGAGTACCTGAAGAACTATGGACAGGAGTTCATAATATTGTACAGGAGGAGGTGACCAAAACCTCCCCAAGAAAAAGAAATACAAGAATATAAAGTGGTTGTCTGAGGAAAATTTACAATTGAGAAAAGAGGAGAAGCAAAAGGCAGGGGAGAAATGGAAAGATAAACTCAACTGAATGCAGAGTTCCAGAGAATAGCAAGGAAAGATAAGAAAGTCTTCTTAAGTGAAAAATGCAAAGAAATAGAGGAAATCAATAGAATAGGAAAGACTAGAGATGGTTCAAGAAAACTGGAGATATCAAGGGAAAATTTCATGCAAGATGGGCATGATAAAGGACAGAAATGGCAAAGATATAACAGAAGCAGAAGAGATTAAGAAGACATGGCAGAGTATAAGAAGAATGATACAAATAAATAAACAAACAAATAAAAGATCTTAAAGACCCAGATAAACAGAATGGTGTGGTCACTCACCTAGAGCCAGACATCCAGGAATGTGAAGTCAAATTGGCCTTAGGATGTATTACTACAAACAAAGCTAGTGGAGGCGATGGAATTCCAGCTGAGATATTTCAAATCATAAAAAAAGATTCTGTTAAAGTGCTGCACTCAATATGCCAGCAAATTTGAAAAACTCAGTAGTGGCCACAGGACTGGAAAAGGTCANGCTAGTGGAGGCGATGGAATTCCAGCTGAGATATTTCAAATCATAAAAAAAGATTCTGTTAAAGTGCTGCACTCAATATGCCAGCAAATTTGAAAAACTCAGTAGTGGCCACAGGACTGGAAAAGGTCAGTTTTCATTCCAATCTCAAAGTAAGGCAATGCCAAACTACTTCATAATTGTGCTTATTTCACATACTAGCAAAGTAATGCTCAATATCCTTCAAATTAGTCTTCAGCAGTATGTGAACCAAAAACTTCCAGATGTTCAAGCTGGATTTAGAAAAGGCAGAGGAAAGTGAAAGTGAAGTCACTCAGTAATGTCCGACTCTTTGCGACCCCATGGACTGTGGACCCCACCAGGCTTCTCCATCTATGGAATTTTCCAGGCATGAGTACTGGAGTGGGTTGCCGTTTCCTTCTCCAGGGGATCTTCCTGACCCAGGAATTGAACCTGGGTCTCCTGCATTGCAGGCAGACATTTTACTATCTGAGCTATCAGGAAATCTAAGGCAGAGGAACCAGAGATCAAATTGGCAACATGTGCTGCATCATAAAGAAAGCAAGGGAATTCTAAAAAAATATATATATATATATCTATTTCTCCTTCATTGACTATGGCAAAGCCTTTGACTGTGTGGATCACAACAAACTGTGGAAAATTCTTAAAGAAATGGGAATGCCAGACCACCTTTCCTGTTTCCTGAGAAACTTGTATTTAAGTTAAGAAGCAATAATTAGAACCAGACATGGAATAACTGACTGGTTAAAAATTGGGAAAGGAGTATGTCAAAGCTGTATATTGTCACTCTGCTTATTTAACTTCTATGCAGAGTACATCATGTGAAATGCCAGGCTGGATGACTCACAAGCTGGAATCAAGATTTCCAGGAGAACTATCAACAACCTCAGATATGCAAATGATACCACTCTAATGGCAGAAAGCAAAGAGGAATGAAAGAATCTCTTGATGAGGGTGAAAGAGAAGAGTGAAAAAGAGGGCTTAAAACTCAATATTCAAAAAACAAAGATTGTGGCATCTGGTCCCATTACTTCATGGCAAATAGAAGGGGGTGGAATGGAAACAGTGACAGATTTTCTTTTACTGGGCTCCAAGATCACTGCAGACAATGACAGCAGCCATGAAATTAAAAGGTGCTCGCTCCTTGGAAGGAAGGCTATGACAAACCTAGACAATGTATTAGAAAGCAGAGACATCACTTTGCCAACAAAAGTCCATATAGTCAAAGCTATGGTTCTTCCTGTAGTCATGCATAGATGTGGGAGTTGGCCCATAAAGAAGGCTGGGCCTTGAAGAAGTGATGCTTTCAAATTGTGGTGCTGGGGAAGACTCTTGAGAGTCCCTTGGACTGCAAGGAGATCAAACCAGTCAGTCCTAAAGGAAATCAACTCTGAAGATTCATTGGAAGGATTGATGCTGAAGATGAAGCTCCAATACTTTGGCCACCTATTGTGAAAAGCTAAGTCATTGGAAAAGACTCTGATGCTCAGAAAGACTGAAGGTCAAAGGAGAAGTGAGCAACAGAGGACGAGATGGATGAATAGAGTTTGAGTCTAGTGAATGGTGCACTGCAGTCCATGGGGTCACAGAGTTGGATTCAACTCAGCGACTAAACAACAACTACGTAAGACCTCACAAACCTTCTTCACAAGTATTTTGTTTGTTTGATATGTCCAGCCTGTTCTTAACATTATTCATTGACTACTTTTTTAATACTGGTTTAGGATTTCAGAATTATCAAATACTGAAATCCACGTTTATAAGATCTTCAGTATCAAAATGTATTAATTATGACAGCTTCATGATATAATTCATACCTGGTTTGATGCATATTACCTTCTTTCTATTTTCCATCATAATTTTAGTAACTGTTCTTACACATTGGATTTTTCCAGATGAAGCTTAATATCATTTTCTTAATTTCCCTAGCAGAAAAAGAAACACACATCAAACTGTGAGTTATTTAAACAAGTCAGATTGTATAGATTTGGTATTAAGATTACTGGCACATCTGATAGTTACAAAATATAGCCTGAGCATGTCTCTGATCAAAACCTTTCTAGAACCCCCATCTCACTCAGTGCAAGCCAGAGTTGTACCAAGGGACCAAGGGACCTGATGTGGCTCAGTCCTGGCTTTCTCTCTCAACTTATCTCTGGTTACTTTCTTTCTTACTCTGCACCAGTCACATGGTCCTGCTTGCTGTATTTAAACACCTGAATCCTCTCTCACTTTAAGGACTTTGCACATGACTTGCATCCTTGCTTCCTTTGGTCACAGCTTTAAATATGCCACCAGTTAGTCAGGCCCTCCCTAATATTCCTGCCATGCTATTTGAAAGAACACACTTTTAGGCAAATCTTAGCACTCTGTCTCTTTGCCCTGCTTTACATTTCTTTTACAGCACTCATATCACTTATGTTATATTGTTTGTCTCCCCTCACTATATCCCCCTCCATGAGGTCAAGGACTTTCATCTATTTTGTTTGTTACTCCCCTAGCCCTAGAACAGTGCTTGCTATTCACCAAGTCCTTAACAAATATTTTTTAAGTGAGTGAATGAATAAAGAATGAATCTTTTCAAAATTCAACATCCCTATCCAAGCCATGATATGGTTTAACACTTGAGTTTTCTTTCAAGTCTTTCATATACCCATAATTTACATAAAGTATATAATTTCTACTTTTCTATTGTAAAGGAAATGCTTTTTCCAATTTATTTTTAATTGGATAGTTTTTGCACGTAGAAAGGCTATGGCCTTTTAAGTTTTAATTTTGTAACTAGCTCTTTATTAAATGATATAATTCTTTCTAGTTATATTTCAATTCATTCTCTTGTTTTCTAGATATCAATAGAATATTATGCAAGTAATAATTGTTGCATCTGCATTGCAATTATTATACCTGATTTATACATGTTCCTTAATTGTTCTATTATTTACATAAAATGTTTAATACAGTAGTTATAGAGGGCATTCCTGTCTTCATTGTTAATGAGAATGCTTCTTGTGTTTCATCCTTAACTTGGTGATAGCTTTTCATTGCATGTATTTACACATATACATATAAAAATACCCATATACGTGTACACACACAGAATGTCACATGAATATCCATTCAGTTCTACATCAAGACTCTCTTTTTTGCTAGCAATTAATGTTGAATTTTATTTAACTATATTTTGACATATTTGAAATAAATATGCTTTTACCTTTTAACTTATTTATAATATAGTGAAGTATATGATTTATTCTTAAGAAAAACATTTTTGATTATGCAGTATTTTTCTTTCAAGTTGCTGTTGAATTCTTTTTGCCAATGTTTTAAGATTCTTAAATTTACATTTATAAATGAAATTGATCCAGAGAATATATTTTCTCTACCATTTTCTGAGTGTTTGATTTCAAACATATCACTTATCTTTATATTAGATAGTATTGATTTCTAAAGTTGTTTTAATTTCATTTTTTTCTGTATACTTTCATTTATATAAAAAGACATTTTCCTTGTTTACTAGTTTTCTGTGGTGTCAGCTTGGGTCTTGATATTTCTGATTTATTTATTTGCTCTGTAATTATTTGATTCTGATCCTGAATTTGTTTCCTTAGCTTTGAAATTGTATTATATTGTTTTAACGCTTTGTTCTTTTATTTATTTATTTATTTTTGATGTGGACCATTTGTAAAGTATTTATTAAATTTGTTAAAATATTGCTTCTGTTTTATGTTTTGGTTTTTTGGTAGCCAGGCATGTGGGATCTTAGGTCCCCAACCAGGGATCAAACACACAGCCCCTTTTTTGGAAGGCAAAGCCTTAACCACTGGACCACCAGGGAATTCCCTAATGTTTTGTTCTTGATGTCTTTCTTTTGAAAAAAATTTTTTTCTGTTTAAGGTCTTGAAAGAAATATACTCATTGAAGGGAATTTCCATCCATTTCCTGGCTGGTATCTCTTTACAGAAAGCAAAGCAATATCTGTTTTGTGCTTGTTTTTCTTTTCCTCCACACTTACTGCAATGGAATTTTACATCAGTGGTATGTGAAGCTGATTCACGAGTGTCAAATCTTTACATCTCTTCTCAACTCCACATTCAGTGATACCACTTTGGCAGGTTGAATTGACTGTAGTGGGAGTATTTACCCCACGGCAGTTGGCCAAAGTTACAAATTGCTTATTTTTTTCCCCAAAAAAGCCTATTGTTAAAACATTTACAAACATTATCCTAGTTATCATAAGATAGACATTAATTCCATGTAGCCAGTTACCGTCATATTTCTTTTCACCTCATTTATTATGAGTAAGTCTATAACATCTATTAGATCTTTGTTCTGATAACATGCAGACGAATTCTTCTGGACATTCTGCCACCTTTTCTTGACTTTATCTTTAGAGCTTCAGTTTGGAGTTGGGATAGTGTGTGTTTTCTTGAACCTTACTTCTTTCCTCCAAGAGCTTGAACGGAATAAGGGAAAGCAGTGCTTTTCTAACTCAAAAAGGCATTGTGCCTTGTGGCCCGATACTTCTGCCTCCAACAACTTGGTTAAGGGATTCACATCACCTGGCCCAGGGCATCTCTTCATCCTGTTTGGCTACCTTCCAGTACAGAAATCTCTTCTTCCACACCCATTCAGGACAGATCCTTAAAGTTATGTAATGTACGCCCTGTGTTCCCTTTCCCAGCTTTATGCACAACTCTCAAGCAGCTGTCCCCTTCCCACTCTGAGCAAACTGAGGAGTCTTGCCCAGCCTTTTGCTTTTTAATCTCATGTGAGGTTTTGGACTGCTAATAAGGATTTTCTAATATTTCAGAGCTTTCCCTATTTCTCATCATCTCCTGCCCAAGATCCTATACAATCTCTTTTAAGTCTCCCTCACTTGGGAGATATTCATGAAGTTTTATTCTGGATTTTTCTAATTCTTTTCCCCAGACTTACTCTGAGCATCATGATTAAGAGTTCCATCAATTTCCACAATTGATTGTCTATTTTTCTCTTTCCTCATCCATAACTTTGCAAGGATTATGATCTAAAGTTGTGCCTTTTTTTCTGTAAGGTTTTTTGTATGTTTGATGCTGTATACCCACTTAGAGTTCATTGTATTACATTTTAGTAAATATATATCATATGATCTTTTTTCTCTTTTCTATATTTTCTGAAATCTCTTCCTTCTGGCCCCATTTTTTATTACACTTGTCAAAGAAAAATAAGATATGATATTAAAAATGTTATTGGGTATATAATATAGAAGTGGATGAGTATTTTTCTTACTATTCTTTATTGACTCAAATAGGACTGATCTGAGTGAAAGAAGAAATGTGGCTTCTGGTTAAATGCATACTGGCTTTAGTTCAAAAAAGCCTTTCAAGTGACTATGAAATTCAAGTTGGATTGGGATCTTTCTGTGGAGGAAACAATAGTTCATTAACAATGTATGATAGGATATTAGGAATTGCATTCAGTTATTTTATATAACATGAAAAACTACCAGTCTAGTATCTACTACCTTTGAAATGCACATCTATACATCAAGTTTTTTTTTTTGTTAAAAGTTGTTTTTATTGTTGTTCATACCAAATCCTGTCTGACTCTTTGTGACCCCATGGACACATGGACACCAGGCTGCCCTTCACTATCTCCCAGAGTTTACTCAAACACATGTCCATTGAGTCGGTGATGCTATCCAACCACCTGACCCCTGTCACCCCCTTCTCCTCTTGCCTTCAATCGTTCCCACCATCAGCGTCTTTCCCAATGAGTCAGATCTTCACAACATGTGGCCAAAGTATTGGAGCTTCAGCATCAGTCCTTTCGATGAGTACTCAGAGTTGATTTCCTTTAGAACTGACTAATTTTATCTCCTTGCTATCCAGTGTACTCTTCTGTCTTCCCCAGCACCAGAATGCAAAAGCATCCGTTCTTCAGTGCTCAGCCTTCTTAATGGCCCAGCTCTCACATTCGTACATGACTACTGGAAAAACAACAGCTTCGACTATGTAGGTTTGTCAGCAAAGTGATGTCTCTGCTTTTTAATATGCTGTCTAGGTTTGTCACAGCTTTCTTTCCAAGGAGCAAGAGTCTGAATTTCATGACTGCAGTCACTTCACAGTGATTTTGGAGTGCAATAAAAGAAAATCTGTCACTCTTTCCACTTTCCCCCCTAGTATTTGCCATGAAGTTGATGAGACCAGATGTCATGATCTTAGTTTTTGAATACTGAGTTTTAAGTCAGCTTTTACACTCTTCTCTTTCACCCTCAGGAAGAGGTTCTTTAGTTCCTCTTAGCTTTTTTCCATTAGAGTGGCAAAAAAATATTACCTGCCTATCTGAGGTTATTGATATGACCAAAGTACAATTATGTATTTACACGATGTAAGTAAACACTTGCAACAATTCTCTCCATTCTGTTTCTCTTGAGCAATTTGCAAGTTCTTTGAGGAACAGAAAACCTAAAGATGCTAGTTCCTATTGCTATCAAGGCAGGCAAGACCTGTAAGCATTGCCCTGAATAATCCTTGGTACCTAGTGAAACTGGGCAGATCAAACAAATTCTACAACAACAGAAATTTTGTACTGAACTCTTACACTGGAAGAGAATAAAACGATAAGCAAATGGATTTGAAATTAGTCCACCAATGCTGAGAAGTGTGGTCAAGACTGTTGTGACCTTCTTTCAGTGAATCTCTACATACCTTCAGTTCAGTTCAGTTCAGTTCAGTCGCTCAGTCATGTCTGACTCTTTGCAACCCCATGAATCGCAGCACGCCAGGCCTCCGTGTTCATTACCATCTCCCGGAGTTCACTCAGACTCACGTCCATCGAGTCCGGGATGCCATCCAGCCATCTCATCCTCAGTCGTCCCCTTCTCCTCCTGCCCCCAATTCCTCCCAGCATCAGAGTCTTTCCCAATGAGTCAGTTCTTCTCATGAGGTGGCCAAAGTACTGGACCTTATCTGATTTGATTATCATGAAAACTTTGAGATGTAGATTTTATGATCTCCATTTGACAAGTATGGAAATGGAAGCTCAGAGAAGTGGTGGAACTTACTATAGATCACAGAGGCTAACAAGGGATGGAGGCTAAATTCAGATGGTCTAAATCTGAATACTTTCAGTTGTTGCATAATACTTCCCCAAGCAGTAATGAATATTCCATCCTTGGAAACTGCAATTACTGTCCAGAATGAATTACTTGGGGGCTTCCTTATTAAGTTCAGTTCAGTCTCTCAGTCGTGTCCGACTCTTTGTGACCCCATGAATCGCAGCACGCCAGGCCTCCCTGTTCATCACCATCTCCCGGAATTCACTCAGACTCACGTCCATCAGGTCCGTGATGCCATCCAGCCATCTCATCCTCAGTCGTCCCCTTCTCCTCCTGCCCCCAATCCCTCCCAGCATCAGAGTCTTTTCCAATGAGTCAACTCTTCTCATGAGGTGGCCAAAGTACTGGAGTTTCAGCTTTAGCATCATTCCTTCCAAAGAAATCCCAGGGTTGATCTCCTTCAGAATGGACTGGTTGGATCTCCTTGCAGTCCAAGGGACTCTCAAGAGTCTTCTCCAACACCACAGTTCAAAAGCATCAATTCTTTGGCGCTCAGCCTTCTTCACAGTCCAACTCTCACATCCATACATGACCACAGGAAAAACCATAACCTTGACTTAGTCTGCAGTGATTTTGGAGCCCAAAAAAATAAAGTCTGACACTGTTTCCACTGTTTCCCCATCTATTTCCCATGAAGTGATGGGACCGGATGCCATGATCTTCGTTTTCTGAATGTTGAGCTTTAAGCCAACTTTTTCACTCTCCTCCTTCACTTTCATCAAGAGGCTTTTTAGCTCCTCTTCACTTTCTGCCTTAAGGGTGGTGTCATCTGCATATCTGAGGTTTTGGCTCAGTGTAAAGGAATCTGCCTGCCAAAGCAGGAGTTTGATCCCTGATCTGGGAAGCTCTCACATTCTCACATGCCACAGGACAACTAAGCCTGTGCACCGCAACCACTGAGCCTGTGCTTTAGAGCCCAAGAGCCACAGCCACTGAAGCCCGAATGCTCTAGAGCCCGGGCTCCACAAGAGAAGCCACCGCAGTGAGAAGCCTGTGCAGCCCCTGTCTGTGCAACTAAAGAGAGCCCAAGCAGCAATAAAGACCCGGCGCAGTCAAATTCAGAAAAAAAAGAGTGAATTACTTGGGGCTTCCTTGATGGTCTATGGTTAATACTCTGTGCTTCTACTGCAGAGGGCATGGATTCAATCCCTGGTTGTGGGACTAAGATCCTGCATGCTGTGTGGCCAAAAATAAATAAATAAATAAAGGATGAAGATTATTTTTAAAAAGGAGAGTGAATTATTTAGTTCTTGTCCATGTGGCCATAGAGCGCCAAACCTTAGGCCACTATAGTTGGAACATGTTCTTTAGATGTTATCTGGAAGCTATCAGGAGGATAAAAAGCAGTTAGCAGTTGTCCATTTTAATGACAAAAGACAAGGATAATTGACCTCATAATCTTGTTTTCCTAAACTCACAGAATCTTTACAAAGGCCTCAGAACTAACCAAAAGAGAAGCTTTGTATTTGTCAGTGCCTAAAGCATGCCTACTTCTCACCATGCACCTAATGTTATGGAAGTTCCCAGAAGAATCCTATGTGACTATTTAGGTCAAGTGCCAATCTGAAGAAGTGGGTGTAAAAAGAAAAGAAACAAAATTTAAAAATCCTTTCTTGCACTATTTTATTGCCAACATTGTTGGAACATAGAAAAACCAAGAGAGTTCCAGAAAAAACATTTACTTATTCTTTATTGACTACACCAAAACCTTTCACTATGTAGATCACAACAAACTATGGAAAATTCTTCAAGAGATGGGAATACCAAATCACTTGAGCTGAATCCTGAGAAATCTGTATGCGACAGTTAGAAATGGACATGGAAAAAACTGACTGGTTCCAATTTGGGAAAGGCGTATGTCAAGGTTGTATATTGTCATCCTGCTTATTTAACTTCTATGCAGAGTACATCATGCAAAATGCCAGGCTGGATGAAGCACAAGCTAGACTCAAGATTGCTGGGAGAAATATCAATAACCTCAGATACGCAAATGACATCACCCTTATGGCAGAAAGTGAAGAACTAAAAGGCCTTTGATGAAAGTAAAACAAGAGACTGAAAAAGCTGGCTTAAAACTCAACATTCAGAAAACTAAGATCATGGCATCTGGTCCCATCATCTCATGGCAAATAGATGGGGAAACAATGGAAACAGTGACAGACTTTATTCCTTGGGCTCCAAAATCACTGCAGATGGTGACTGCAGCCATGAAATTAAAAGACACTTGCTCCTTGGAAGAAAAGCTATGACCAACCTAGGCAGCATATTAAAAAGCAGAGACATTACTTTGCCGACAAAGGTCTGTCTAGTCAAAGCAATGGTTTTTCCAGTAGTCATGTATGGATGTGAGAGTTGGACCATAAAGAAAGCTGAGTGCCAAAGAACTGATGCTTTTGAACTGTGGTATTGGAAAAGACTCTTGAGAGTCCCTGGGATTACAACAGGATCAAACCAGTCAATCCTAAAGGAAATCAATCCTGAATATCCATTAGAAGGACTGATGCTGAAGCTGAAACTCCCATACTTTGGCCACCTGGTGCAAAGAACTGACTCACTGGAAAAGATCCTAATGCAGGGAAAGATTGAAGGCAGAAGGAGAAGAGGAAGACAGATGATGAGATGGTTGGATGGCATCACCAACTCGATGGACATGAGTTTGAGCAAACTCCAGGAGATGGTGATTGACAGGGAAGCCTGGCGTGCTGCAGTCCATG
>SJYX01004071.1:214420-234462 GCA_006410675.1 Oreotragus oreotragus | reverse complement strand
CCAGGTTGGTCATAACTTTTCTTCCAAGGAGTAAGCGTCTTTTAATTTCATGGCTGCAGTCACCATCTGCAGTGATTTTGGAGCCCAAAAAAATAAAGTCTGACACTGTTTCCACTGTTTCCCCATCTATTTCCCATGAAGTGATGGGACCGGATGCCATGATCTTCGTTTTCTGAATGTTGAGCTTTAAGCCAACTTTTTCACTCTCCTCCTTCACTTTCATCAAGAGGCTTTTTAGCTCCTCTTCACTTTCTGCCTTAAGGGTGGTGTCATCTGCATATCTGAGGTTTTGGCTCAGTGTAAAGGAATCTGCCTGCCAAAGCAGGAGTTTGATCCCTGATCTGGGAAGCTCTCACATTCTCACATGCCACAGGACAACTAAGCCTGTGCACCGCAACCACTGAGCCTGTGCTTTAGAGCCCAAGAGCCACAGCCACTGAAGCCCGAATGCTCTAGAGCCCGGGCTCCACAAGAGAAGCCACCGCAGTGAGAAGCCTGTGCAGCCCCTGTCTGTGCAACTAAAGAGAGCCCAAGCAGCAATAAAGACCCGGCGCAGTCAAATTCAGAAAAAAAAGAGTGAATTACTTGGGGCTTCCTTGATGGTCTATGGTTAATACTCTGTGCTTCTACTGCAGAGGGCATGGATTCAATCCCTGGTTGTGGGACTAAGATCCTGCATGCTGTGTGGCCAAAAATAAATAAATAAATAAAGGATGAAGATTATTTTTAAAAAGGAGAGTGAATTATTTAGTTCTTGTCCATGTGGCCATAGAGCGCCAAACCTAAGGCCACTATAGTTGGAACATGCTCTTTAGATGTTATCTGGAAGCTATCAGGAGGATAAAAAGCAGTTAGCAGTTGTCCATTTTAATGACAAAAGACAAGGATAATTGACCTCATAATCTTGTTTTCCTAAACTCACAGAATCTTTACAAAGGCCTCAGAACTAACCAAAAGAGAAGCTTTGTATTTGTCAGTGCCTAAAGCATGCCTACTTCTTACCATGCACCTAATGTTATGGAAGTTCCCAGAAGAATCCTATGTGACTATTTAGGTCAAGTGCCAATCTGAAGAAGTGGGTGTAAAAAGAAAAGAAACAAAATTTAAAAATCCTTTCTTGCACTATTTTATTGCCAACATTGTTGGAACATAGAAAAACCAAGAGAGTTCCAGAAAAAACATTTACTTATTCTTTATTGACTACACCAAAACCTTTCACTATGTAGATCACAACAAACTATGGAAAATTCTTCAAGAGATGGGAATACCAAATCACTTGAGCTGAATCCTGAGAAATCTGTATGCGACAGTTAGAAATGGACATGGAAAAAACTGACTGGTTCCAATTTGGGAAAGGCGTATGTCAAGGTTGTATATTGTCATCCTGCTTATTTAACTTCTATGCAGAGTACATCATGCAAAATGCCAGGCTGGATGAAGCACAAGCTAGACTCAAGATTGCTGGGAGAAATATCAATAACCTCAGATACGCAAATGACATCACCCTTATGGCAGAAAGTGAAGAACTAAAAGGCCTTTGATGAAAGTAAAACAAGAGACTGAAAAAGCTGGCTTAAAACTCAACATTCAGAAAACTAAGATCATGGCATCTGGTCCCATCATCTCATGGCAAATAGATGGGGAAACAATGGAAACAGTGACAGACTTTATTCCTTGGGCTCCAAAATCACTGCAGATGGTGACTGCAGCCATGAAATTAAAAGACACTTGCTCCTTGGAAGAAAAGCTATGACCAACCTAGGCAGCATATTAAAAAGCAGAGACATTACTTTGCCGACAAAGGTCTGTCTAGTCAAAGCAATGGTTTTTCCAGTAGTCATGTATGGATGTGAGAGTTGGACCATAAAGAAAGCTGAGTGCCAAAGAACTGATGCTTTTGAACTGTGGTATTGGAAAAGACTCTTGAGAGTCCCTGGGATTACAACAGGATCAAACCAGTCAATCCTAAAGGAAATCAATCCTGAATATCCATTAGAAGGACTGATGCTGAAGCTGAAACTCCCATACTTTGGCCACCTGGTGCAAAGAACTGACTCACTGGAAAAGATCCTAATGCAGGGAAAGATTGAAGGCAGAAGGAGAAGAGGAAGACAGATGATGAGATGGTTGGATGGCATCACCAACTCGATGGACATGAGTTTGAGCAAACTCCAGGAGATGGTGATTGACAGGGAAGCCTGGCGTGCTGCAGTCCATGGGGTCGCAAAGAATTGGACATGACGGAGCAACTGAACTGAACTCTCTCCATTAGATATAATTGATCTTATTCATAAAATTTACTGATTTTAAAACTGAATTATTCAAATGTTAGTCAAGTTAAGGTAATTTTGGTCTACTGGTGCAAAAATAAAAATTGTGTCCACAACAAATATACATACACCTACCATTGTGCTTGGAACAAAAGACACAAGGTAAAATGAAGTTTCACTGTTCTTCAGGATCACCTCTACATGTAGAAAATCCTATAATTTATTGGAAGTGAATTGACTTTTATCTTGCCTCCTCTCTCTAAAAGGAGAATGCTCAGTCTGTGACAAGGAGAAACAGAAATATCAGTACTCTCTTTGAGAGTGGGTTGCCACGTAAAGTTGGGTTCCAATAACTCGATCAGAGGAACATGGAAGAAAAGCCAGATGTGGAGTCTTGACTACTTAATGGAGAATCCCACTGCTCCCTCTAGTCAGAGAGCAAGTTTGAGCCAGATTTAAAGCCTGTGGGAGAGAACCAGGGGGTCAAGGCACAGGGAGGTCTGGCCCAAGGAGCCTGGAGGATGATGACAGGATGGAGGAAGTATCTGCCCAAAACAGATACACCCTAAAGCAGTCATCATACATTTAGCCTCTCTATTTGGGATGATCTCTTATTAAAATACTCAGGCTCTCAGGGGAAGCTCATAGTCTCAGGAGCGGTATTACTTTGTTCTAGACCAAGCCTGAACTGTTACTTGAGGGTCATTGCCAATACATTACAAGGGTGTCATCTGTTCAATGTTTTCATAATTTCCCCCCTATGGAAGACTGACCAGGATAAAATCTAGACAGAAAGGTAATGACCACATAGTGAAGAGAACAAGTTAGCTATTCCCTTGCTCATTTGTTGGATATAAACAACTGTATCAGTTATTTCTCTCTACAAACATGCCTTCTGATTGAAAGTTTTTACATTTGTTTTCCCCACAATGTCACGTTATGAAAAATTCACCTCCAAGTTCATATATGTAGATTTATAAGACCGTTGAATTTTGAAAAAGAGTAGAACAATGACAACTTTATAGTTCTTGACAACTGGAACTTATTCAGCACAAGTTTATTTTGATGAGGATATTTACTTGTAATGAGTGCTAACTATAAAAAAATAAAAAATTCAGACTCACTTGGGTTTTAAAATGTTATTAAATATAGGCATTTTCTCTCATTTCCTTCATGTGAGAGGGAGAGAACTATTTTCCTTTAGGTATGTTAAAATAATCGCCACTTGCTTTGGCCCAGTTGCAATTTCATGGACCAATCACTGATCAGAAAAACATTTCTGGTTCCCTAAATGCCTAATTCTACTTGATTCCAAAGACTATTACAACCCAAGGCTCTAATAAAATGTGCACAATGGTCAGGTTTTAAGAATATTGAATTCTGACATTTCACTGGCCTCAGTGAAGGAGGCATTAACCTGAAGAAAATCATTCTCTTTCCAATGAAAATATAATCAATCTCTTTGATCATTGAGAGAGCAAATAACCAGATATCGATTTCCAGATTTCAACTTATTTGTGGACAGGCCTGAACTTCATTAGAATATTCTGTTAAGGCTGAAGACCGGAGGGAAATCTTCTGAAAACAAATAGCAAATAACCAACAAACTAATACAGTCTTTGTAATGACAAGAAAATATACAACAAACTTTTTCCCCCCAAGCCTAAGCAGATATGCAAAAGTGTGGTGAGTTTAGAAGTAACCTTATTCAGACTCATGTTGGTTTGAGATCCTTGGATGATCCTTAGTATGTTCAAAGAAAAAACAGAAAGGAGGAAATAAAACTTCAAGAGCTGTTTGAAGCACCTTTATTTGAAGTTATTACGATTACAATTCAAGATGTCAAATGCCAAAAGACATAAATTCAACATAAAGTTCATCGATTATAGAATTGTCCCAAATATTAAGAGAGATTGGTGTCTCTCTAAAGGAAGAAACGTGAGGACTGTATAGCTTTTCTTGTTTTGTTTTGCTTTATTTTTCTTTTAAAACATTACTGAGCTATATGCACTATAACTTTGGCTTGTGGAATGGAGAGCCAATGTGATCCTTGTTCTGCCTCAAAATGCTTTTTGGATGACTTCCTAACTCCCTCTTTATTTCTATACATTTGGCATTAATTGTGCTTAAGGTTTTGGATCAGGCAGGAACCCAGAAGGGACATTAAGCTGTATCACTCAATAAAGTGTTCTCTGTTCAGCCCGATGCATGGCCCTCTGGATCTTGGTGGGGTCACTGTTAGAATATCAAGGTCCCTCAGCCCTGGGATAGCAGTAGCATGGGAGAGCCAAAATGGAGACCTTCAAGTACTGGGCCACATGGGCAAAACTGCAGCTCTCTTGAGTGGGAAAAAATAACTCCAACTTTGAAATTGGCCTGAGGAACAGCAGATCCCCAGTGCATTCTTCGAAGTGCTTTCCACCTTTAATTTAGATATTTCAAGGGAAATTTAATCCATATGTTTTGGATTCATTTGGACTTAACTCATAAATATGCTTCATCAAGTACTGCCAAGCTCCATGTTCACCAGAATCAAGTAGTTTCATGGGACAACAGTGCAGACGGAGGAAATTTGATATCCAAGGGTCCATCACCCAAACAAGGGAAAGAAGCCCTCTGGTTCAGACCACTATCTACAAATAATCTTAGAGGAGTAATTTACCCTCTAACACTATCATGGTAAAAGATACTACTTAGGACTGTATGAGACACATCCAAGAATACATGCAATAAATATATGCCCTTTCCCAGAGAAAGATCACAACATCTGGTCTTGTCTTTCTGATCATCAGTTCCAGAAAAGTTAACAACTCTAAGAAGGAAATAGAGGGTTCCACCTATTTTAGCAGCTTTTTCTCTCTTTGCAGACTCTTTTCTGTCTTCTTCTTTCTGTCTCTTTCTCTGTCATTGCATAACACTGGGACTCCACCAGTCCACAGGCTGAGAATCCTTTTACCTTCTGTGTAATTCTATTTGGTCCATAATTTCGATCAATTTTTCTTAGTTTGTATTATGAAACATTTTCCCTAATATAAAATGAAATGATATTAATTTTTAATAGTTTTTTGAGGGAGAGTCATGTCACATGTCATGCAGAACTTCCCTGACTACGGATTGAAACTGTGGCCCCAGCACTGGCAGCATGGAGTCAACCAGTGGACTAGTGGGGAAGCCCAATATTATATTATTGAATATGATTTTTTCCAGACTAAATCTCCCTTTCTCTGAGATGATTTATGCCTTCCTAGGGGGCTGTGCCCTACAGGTTAAGAATCCTCGTGTGTTCACTGCTTGGAATATTGCAGAGGAGAGATGCTCAATGAGAAGAATATTATATGAGAATAATATTATAGTCCCTCTCCTTTCATTTTTCTTAAATATTAAAATGTTATAGATTCAAGATGACCAGCTTCTATGTACTTTTAAACAAAAACCATATTTCAGGGCAATATGTGATTTTAATATTCTCTGCTTTAACATCTGTGTTTGGAGTTTTTAAAAATAAAGAAAGGGAATTCATGGCCTATTTACAAATCCATTCAAATGTCTTATACCAATAGCACCTAATACCTCGAAGGATCTGAGGGCATCTAATAACCAAATACATTTCAGGTATTAGAAAAGCCTCAGCAGGGTTGTTATCTTCATATTCTCATATTATAGAAACTGAAAGGGGAAAGAAGAGCGCAGGGTGATATGTCAGATGGGATTCCCAGATTCATAGACGCTGAATTCTTAGTTTTCAGTGAGAATGGACAGTCGTGCCATGAAGGACAAAGCCCAGCGGCGCCAAGACAAGTGCACCCAGATTAATGTTATCATAGGCCACATTCCCTAGCATTTCGAGAGTGCACCAACAATTATGATGTCTGTTGATTAGAAAATCTGATGATATAGATGAATAATAATCATATTGGGCAGTCAGATATTAATGTAAATATTATGTAACTGTCTTTTTAAATGCATAGCATCTNCCCAGATTAATGTTATCATAGGCCACATTCCCTAGCATTTCGAGAGTGCACCAACAGTTATGATGTCTGTTGATTAGAAAATCTGATGATATAGATGAATAATAATCATATTGGGCAGTCAGATATTAATGTAAATATTATGTAACTGTCTTTTTAAATGCATAGCATCTTAGGCCAAATGTCTGAAGATTCTTGACTTATAAAGAACAACAGTGTGTTTTTCCCTTCTCACAAGAAAGGACTCTATACATCTTTTTACATTCAAGATGGAGCAAGACTCGCAGGTTTTTAAACAACATAGGATCATTTTCTGCAGGTGGGGCTTTTATTAGATGATGCTCATTTTCCCACGCTGTGTACTTTTACAGTTGTGAATCTAGTAGTGAATCTTGGATGAGCCTTCATGGAAATTATGCTTTGCCTACAATCCTCAATTCATCCTGGTAGGTGTGGGAATTTGCTGAAGTATAACAAGCTAGTGGTAAAGAACACACCTGCCAATGAAGGAGACACCAGAGACGCAGGTTCAATCCTTGGGTGAGGAAGATTCCCTGGAGGAGGACATTGCAACCCATTCCAGTGTTCTTGCCTGGAGAATCTCATGGACAGAGGAGCCTGCTGGGCTCTGGTCCATAGGGTCGCAAAGAGTGGGACACGACTGAAGCGACTCAGCAGGCACGCACACAGAAAGCTTTCAGGAAAATTAAAGCAGAGACAAAAGATGAAAGGGAGAAGGGAAATCAAGTAAATAAAGAATGTTAACTGGTTTCTTAGCTGGTGAGAGCCACCAAATACCTCTCCTGGTTTCAGTGCAACACAAACAGATTCACAAGGAAGGAATTGTATTGAGTAGTGGACTAAGGCAGTCTTAGCCTGTGCCGTCAAATCCTGTTCAGAATCTTGGCAAACCTACCTGGGTTACTTCACCAGCCCTATCCACCTCCTTCTCCACCCACAGCCTCGAGGTACTAAACTGTTTCTGAGCAGCTGACCTCAGCCCTACCTGAAGCCACACAAAGCAGCCTTCTCCACATCACCATGTCCCTGGTAAACCCCTGATAGTGCATCAGTATTATCACAGTTGGCAATCACACACCTATGTCTTTCAAAAGGCAGTTTCAGATTCCAAAATTTAATTTTCTAATTTTTACAACATCTCTGTGAGGTAGGGAGATTGAAAGTATTTCCCTCTAATTGAATTTTTCACATTAAAGGTGATTAGAAGTGGTTTCCCCTCAGCCTTGCATGGGTTTCCCTTTTCAATCCTCCAAAATGCCCCAGTAGTGATGAGAGGGATGGAATATCTCCTGGTCCACTGAAACTGAATGTCCCTGGAGAGAAGCTTCTGTTAAGGCCAATTGCCATTCTAAACTGGGAGGCACCACATTTGATGTCAGCTCTAGTTCTCTTTTGAGGCTTACCAAAGAAGAGGGACCTTTGTGGAGAATGGTGAAAGTAGGGAAGGAGTGGCAGAAGGAAAAGGTCTGAGGAGTTCTTAGCTCAGAAAACACAGGGAAGCTGCGCCCTCCTCTCTCAACAAGGAAGTAGCACTGTCAATCAGAAAGGACAATGGGAAGGATTTTATAAAACCTGGGACCCAGTGCAACTTCTTCAGTTTTCAGTCCCTTGTGTTTGCATTAGGATCATCAGTTGAGTCCTTGTCCTGCAGAAGACCCCATCACCAAGGATGGGGAGACCATGCCCCAGCCCACAGCCCTTTGGTGAGCAATAGCACACCAAGGTTCTCCTCAAACTGGACAACTTCTAAGGGGAATGCTAAGTCAGCCCTGAGCCAGAGAAGCAACTCGGGCTAAAGCAGACTGAGCTGTGGGGTTCTAGAACCCTTAGTTTCACAGTGTGGCTGCACAGAGTTGCTGCCACACCAAAAGGAGGTAAAAGCCCAGTGGGATGGGGAACATGGAGAAACAACATGGTCAGAAAAACCAGATCATTTCAGTTCGACAGTCCTGGGAGGTTTCAAGCCATTAAAGGTTTGTAGCAGACACTTGATGTGTATGTCCATCTGGAATCCATCCTTGTTCTTATGGTAATAGCACCTTTATTTTCCCTGTGGAACCTATCCCCTATTCTCAGCCCACCCTACACACAGTCTCAATGTAGACAGGTACCCTAAGCTTCAGTCAGTTAATGCTACTTGGCCACCGTGATTGGTACATGCTTGAGCATGTGAGCAGTTTGTGATCAAAGAGAAAATTGCTTTAGACTGTGTCAGCTTTTGGCAAAGAAAAGCTCTGTTTCTCTCGAACTTCTACCTTGTAAGGCTGAAAGTCTGAAGTTTCAGAGACAAGGGCAAGGTAAAACTGAAGCCTCCTGACATCCTTAGGGTTCCTGAAATCTTTAGGGTTCCTGAACTGACTCTACTCCTGGACTTTCCAGTTAGGTAATCAGAAATAATTCCTTTTCTATTTCAGCTGCATTCACTTTGGTTTTCCATTACTTGTACCTAGAGATACTAACTAATACAGAATAGTGTAAAGTTTAAAAAAAAGGGGGAAGGAGGACTAGTACAAAAGCATAAAATTAAAAAATGAGCAAGCAGATTAATTTAACTAGAGTGAGAGTCCATATAGGAGAATAATGAGAAAACCACATGATCATCTCAATAGATGCTGAAAATGACTTGGATAGACTCCAACACCATATGTGATATTTTTTAAACAAAAGACAAGTAGAAATGGATGGCTACTTCCTTATCATAACCAGGAACATCTATTTTAAACATCATACTTAGTGATGAAACAGCAAAGTCATCTAATTAAAATTTTCCACAAAATGAGGTAGATAGACCAACAATTTATATATTTGATATCTTCACAAATTCCTGAAATAATTATTTTTCTTCTTTGTCCTTGGAACTTGACCAAATGGTTTTAAAGTTCATGGAAGAAAAAGCAGATGAGAACAGCTAAAACTTACTCTAAAAGATATTAAAATATATTTTAGTGCAACAACAATACAAATGGTATATTATTCATATAAAAATTGACCAATGAATCAATGGAATTGTTCAATAAATGTGATTTAAGAAATTGATGATTTTGCAGGAAATTGATGATTTTGCAGGAAATTGATTTTTATTTGTTAGATATTTAATATTTAACTGAGCTTGGAATGAGTACAAGCTTTCTATAGTTAAAAGAAATGGAAAAATAGAAAAGATGAGAAGGTATAGAAAGGTATTGCAAAGGAAGTGATTATTAAGTTACCTGGTATATATTTAACATATTCTAGGAAAACATAAACATCAAACTCAGGAAAAGAAATTGGCAACTATCTGAAGCTTCATATTTTTCACATATAAACATTTTTCCCCAATTCAGTAAAGAAAATACTTATTTATTAACAGATCCTTAACTAAAGGAGATAAGCTGATCATTCTCAGGGCAAGAGATAAGTTGCAAATGATCAACACTGGAAACAGGGACTCCTGCAATCTGCTAATGGGAAAGAAAACTGTTTAAACCTTCCTGAAAAGCAGTTAGGTCCTTAATGTTAAGAACTACAAAGAGTTCAGCCTTTTTGACCCAACGATTCTGCTCTAAGATACATACTGAGGATGCAATCAAAAGTCTATACACACCAATAAGAAGAAAATAGTTCAGGGTGCCTTCATATAAAACAGCCAAAGTAGACCCAACTGAATCAATTTTTAATACATATATCTAAGTTTTTTTTTTAATCACAAGTATGTTTTCTAACAATTATTGAAAGTTATATAATTTTGAATATTATAAAGATTATTATTTATTCAATGTAAATGGCATAATTATACGTTATTTTTATTATTTATGAAAGTTTTCTTCAGATTCCAGACATAAGTGGGATCATATGGTATTTGTTTTTCTCTGTCTTATTTACTTTGCATAATGCCCTTGAGGTCCAAAAGTATTGCTGCAAATGGCATTGTTCCATTCTTTTTATGGCTGAGTAATATTCTATCGTGGGTTTCCCTGGTAGCTCAGCTGGTAAAGAATTCGCCTGCAAAGTGGGAGACCCCTGTTCAATTCCTGGGCCAGGATGATCCCCTGGAGAAGGGGTAGGCTACCCACTTCAGAATTCATGGACTTCCCTGGTGGCTCAGAAAGCAAAGAATCCACCTGCAAAGCAGGAGACCTGGGTTCTTTCCCTGGGTTGGGAAGTTCCTTTGGAGGAGGGCATGGCAACCATTCCAGTATTCTTGCCTGGAGAATCCCCATGGATGGAGGAGCTAGGTGGGCTACAGTCCATAGGGTCACAAAGAGTCATACATGATTGATCGACTAAGCACGGCACAGACTATTCCATTATATATACGTATCACATCTTCTTTATCCATTCACTTGTTGATGGGCACTTAGGGTGTTTCCTTATCTTGGCTATTGAAAATAATGCTGCAGCAAACATAAGGGGGCCTATCTCTTTTCTAATTAGTGTTTTCCTTTTCTTTGGATATAAACCCAGGAATGGAATTGCTAGATATTATGTTAGTTCTATTTTTAATTTTTCAAAGAATCTCCATACTGTTTTTCCACAGTGGCTGCACCAATTTACATTCCCACCAACATGAAGCTTTCCTTTTCTCTACATCTTCACCAACACTTGATCCTCTGACTTTATTCATTTTATAGCTGAAAATTTGTACCTTTTAACCAACCTCTCTGTATTTCTACAACCTCCCACCCCTGGTAACTATTTCTCTACTCTCTAAGTTTGAGTTCCTTGCTTTTTGTTTTTAGAATTCACATATAAGTCATAGCGTGCAGTATTTGTCTTTTTCTGTTTGGCTTATTTCACTTAGCATAATGCCCTCAAGTTCTATCTGTATGGCAAATGGCAGGATTTCCTCCCTTCTCATGGCTGAATCCACTCCAGTACTCTTGCCTGGAAAATCCCATGGACGGAGGAGCCTGGTAGGCTGCAGTCCATGGGGTCGCTAAGAGTCAGACATGATGAGTGACTTCACTTTCACTTTTCACTTTCATGCATTGGAGAAGGAAATGGCAGCCCACTCCAGTGTTCTTGCCTGGAGAATCCCAGGGGCAGGGGAGCCTGGTGGGCTGCCGTCTACAGGGTCACACAGTCGGACACGACTGAAGCGACTTAGCAGCAGTAGCAGCAGCATGGCTGAACAATATTCCATTTAATGTATATTCTCTCTCACACACACACTTCTTTATCCATTCATTAGGTTGTTTTATACTGTGAATATTACTGCAATGAACATGAGGATGTAGATATCTATTCAATATCCTTTTTTCACTTCCTTTGGATATATACTCAGAAGTGAGATTGCTGGATTATATAGTAATTCTATTTTTAATCTTTTGAGGAATCTCCATACTGTCTTCCCTAATGGATGCCCTAATTTACATTTCCACCAATAGAGCACAGGGTTTCCTTTTCTCAATATCCTTTCCAACACTTTTTCTCTCCTGTCTTTTTTATAATATCCATCCTAACATGTGTGAAGTGATATATCACTGTGGCTTTGATTCGCATTTCACTGATTATTGATGATGCTGGGTGCCTTTTCAAGTAACAGTTGGCCATTTGTATGTCTTCATTGAAAAAAAAAAGTCTACTCATCTTCTCTGCCCATTTTTTAATTGTGTTTTTAGGAGCTGTTTTTTTTTGCAGTGTAATTGAGTTGTATGAGTTCCTTGTATATTTTAGATATCAATCTCTTATCAGATATTTGCAAATATCCTCTTCTATTCAATAGGATGTCTTTTCATTTTGTTGGTGGTTTTCTTTGCTGTGCAAATGAACAAACAAGACAGAAAGAGACACAGATACAAAGAACAAAGATGTTTGCTAGAGGAGAGGGGTGGTGGGAGGATGGACAAAATAGATTAAGAGGATTAAGAGATACAAACTCCCAGTTATAAAATAAATAAATCACAGGGATGTAATGTACACACAGGAAATATAGTTGATAAAAACTTTGTATGATGATGGATAGCGTTGCCAAAAACTTGGCCTCTGTGCATCAGTACCAAATGGAAACTTGGAGATCGAGTTTTAGGTGAAGCAGAAAAGAATAGCTTTATTGCTTTGCCAGGCAAAGGGGGACACTGCAGGCTCCTGCCTCAAAAAAAAAAAAAAGAAAAAACCAACTGTATTTTGGAACCCAGGAGGATTTGGTGAGGATTTTTATAGCAATGGTTCAAGGGTGAGGGTGCTGATAAGGATTAGGTTGTGCAAAGAGCCTGAATTCCTTTAATCTAGTATCAGGTGGTCTCTTGAAAAGCTTCTCCGGTTCCTTTCAGTTCAGTCAGTCAGATCAGTCACTCAGTCATGTCTGACTGTTTGTGAACCCATGGACTGTAGCATGCCAGGCATCCCTGTCCATCACCAACTCTCAGAGCTTGCTCAAACTCACATCCATCGAGTCGGTGATGCCATCCAATCATCTCATCCTCTGTCATCCCCTTCTCCTCCTGCTTTCAATCTTTCCTAGCATCAGGGTCTTTTCTAAGGAGTTGGTTCTTCGCATCAGATGGCCAAAGTATTGGAGTTTCAGCTTCAGCATTAGACCTTCCAATGAGTATTCAGGACAGATTTCCTTTAGGATGGACTGGTTTGATCTTCTTGCAGTCCATGGGACTTTCAAGAGTCTTCTCCAACACCACAGTTCAAAAGCATCAATTCATCAGTGCTCAGCTGTCTTTATAGTCCAACTCTCACATCCATACATGGCTAGTGGAAAAACCATAGCTTGGACTAGATGGATCTTTGTCAGCAAAGAAATCTCCTAGCTTTTTAATTTGTTGTTTAGGTTGCTCATAGCTTTTCTTCCAAAGAGCAAGCGTCTTTTCATTTCATGGCTGCAGTCACCATCTACAGTGATTTTGGAGCCCCCCAAAATAAAGTTTCTCAATGTTGCAATTGTTTCCCCATCTATTTTCCATGAAATGATGGGACCAGATGCCATGATCTTAGTTTTTTGAATGTTGATTTTAAAACCAGCTTTTTCACTCTCTTGTTTTATGTTCATCAAAGGCTCATTAGTTCTTCTTCACTTTCTGCCATAAGGGTGATGTCATTTGCATATCTGAGGTTATTGATATTTCTCCCAGCAATCTTGATTCCAGGTTGTGCTTCAACCAGCCCAGCATTTCGCATGAGGTACTCTGCATATAAGTTAAATAAGCAGAATGACAATATACAGCCTTGATATATTCCTTTCCCAATTTGTAATCAGTCTGTTGTTCCATGTTCAGTTCTAACTGTTGCTTCTTGACCTGCTCCCAGACTTCTCAGGAATCAGGTCAGGTGGTCTGATATTCTGATCTCTTGAGAATTTTTCCCAGTTTATTGTGATCCACACAGTCAAAGGCTTTGCGATAATCAATAAAGCAGAAGTAGATGCTTCTCTGATATTTTCTTGCTTTTTCTATGATCCAGCAGATGTTGGCAATTTGATCTCTGGTTCCTCTGCCTTTTCTAAATCCAACTTGAACAGCTAGAAGTTCTTGGTTCGGGTAGTATTTAAGCCTGGCTTGGAGAATTTTGAGCATTACTTTGCTAGCGTATGCTGCTGCTGCTAAGTCGCTTCAGTCCTGTCCAACTGTGTGCGACCCCAGAGACGGCAGCCCACCAGGCTCCCCCATCCCTGGGATCCTCCAGGCAAGAACACTGGAGTGGGTTGCCATTTCCTTGGAGACAAGCTAGTGTATGAGATGAGTGCAATTGTGCGGTACTCTGAACATTCTTTGGCAGTGCCCTTATTTAGGATTGGAATGAAAACTGACATTTTCCAGCCTTGTGGCCACTGTTGAGTTTTACAAATTTGCTGACATATGGAGTGCAGCCCTTTTACAGCATCATCTTTTAGATTTGAAATAGCTCAACTGGAATTCCATCACCTCCACTAGTTTTGTTCGTAGTGATGCTTCCTAAGGCCCACTTGACTTCACATTCCAGGATATCTGGCTCCAGGTGAGTGATCACACCACCATCACAGTTATCTGAGTCATGAAGATCTTTTTTGTATAGTTCTTCTATGTGTTCTTGCCTCCTCTTCTAAATATCTTCTGCTTCTGTTAGGCCCGTATCATTTCTGTCCTTTATTGTGCCCATCTTTGCATGAAACGTTGCCTTGGTATTTCTAATTTTCTTGAAGAGATCTCTAGTCTTTCTCATTCTATTGTTTTCCTCTATTTCTTTGCACTGATCGCTGAAGAAGGCTTTCTTATCTCTCCTTGCTATTCTTTGGAACTCTGCATTCAGATGGGTATATCTTTCCTTTCCTCCTTTGCCTCTAGCTTCTCTTCTTTTCTCAGCTATTTGTAAGGCCTCAGACAACCATTTTGCCTTTTTCATTTCTTTTTCTTGGGGATGGTCTTGAACACTGTTTCCTGTACAATGTCATAAACCTCCATCCATAGTTCTTTAGGCACTTTTGTTCTTCCAATCTGGAATAAAGGATACTGATATCTTCCATTTTTGGGGGATTTTAGTTCTATAAAAAGCTCAAAGATATTGTTCTATGTATTACTCGAGACAGAACCCAAAGCTGTACCACTGTTTCCTGATTGTTTCTCCATTATCTCTGAATCTCCTCCATTCCCTGATTAGAAACTCTTTTAAAGGCTTCTGTGCCCAGGAACCTCACAGGGTCCTACTCAGTTTCAATCATAACTGTTTTTATTAGAGTGATCATTTTTATAATGTATAAAAGTATCAAATTACTGTTTCATGCACCTGAAATTAATGTAATATTGTATGTTGATCATAGCTCAATTAAAAATAGTTTAGTTTGATTTTTTTGTTAAAAGAAGGTCAGGAAGGAAAATAAAATGTAAAATTATAGTTAGTCATTTTAGGATTGTCTCCTATTAATATAACAACCTAAAAGTGTCAGAATTTTTTATTTCCTTAATCAAGCTATACTTTGGATATACATAAAATGTGTGAATTTTTATGGAATACCTTTTTGCTTTTAATAAATGAGATTTATTAAACATATAGATAGTTGTACTTTTATATATTTTACTTAATGTTAACCTCAAATTAAAAGCATCTTTTTTAGAGGCATAATTGGAGATAGGATCACCAAGGTCAGTTATTCATGAATTGTCTATGTGGATTATTCCTGTCACTTGAACTATGAAGGAAGGAGGGAAGGAATCACTCTTCTTCCATATGTCTCCTGATAGCCATACTTAGACAATATCTTACAGGGGAGGGAAATGAAAGATTTAAAACTTTGAAATTAAATGTCACTCAATTTTTAATTCTCTCAGAATAAGCAGTAATCTATTGGGTGTTCATTCAGTCAATCTGTGGGTGTATGCTATGCTAAAGTTTTCACCTTTCTAAGCCTCGGTTTCACTATCTGTATGATGAGGATTATGTGATACTATCTAAGAGAGTGCCTGCTCACAGCAAGCACTGTGGATGTAAGCTCTGTTGACTCTCACTGGCAAGCCTGGCCAGCAGCAATGCCACACTACAGGTCAAAGGAATAGAGGAGCATGGTGCCAACTCTGTGGCTGGGCCCCCGTCCCAGATCTTCTCCTTCTGCCCAGGCTGTGTTTCATTTCAGGAGAACATGACCTGGACACGCCCAGGGCAGAGGCATCTGTCCAAGCGGCTCTTATGGTTAGCCTTATGGTTAGAAATGTATTCTTTTGTAGGCCTTGTGAACCATTCACTGATAGCAGGAGTAGGAAAGGAATTCCCACGCTTGATGCTCAGGTATTGTCTGTCACTCAAAGACAAGGCTAGTACATGTGGAGACAATTCACACCCTGCTTGCCCTTGTCAGTCTTTCTTAATATCCCTGAAGTTTAGAAAAGTCTAAACTAAGTTTGAATTTGTTTTCTTTTTTCTTTTGTTGTTGTTATCTTAGATCTCTTTTCTTTTTTCTTTTTTGTTAGTATTAAATTATCATTAAAGTGATAAAAATACTCCTTTTTATTGGAGTATAATTGCTTTACCATGTTGGGTTAATTTATGCTATACAGCAAAGTGAATCAACTATATATTTACAAATATCCTCTCATTTTTGGATTTCCTTCCCATTTAGGTGACCACAGAGCACTGAGTAAAGTTACTGGTGCTATACAGTAGGTTTTCATTAGCTATCTATTTTATAGATAATAATCTATATACGGGGCTTCCCAGGTGACTCAGTGGTAAAGAATTTCCCTGCCAAGCAGGAGACATCAGTTCAATCCCTGGGTTGGGAAGACCCCTGGAGATGGAAATGGCAACCCATTACAGTATTCTTGCTGGGGAATCCCAATAGACAGAGTAGCCTGGTGGGCTACAGTCCATAGGGTTGCAAAGAGTTGGACACGACCTAACAACTAAACAGAACAGAACAGAGTGTATATATCAATCACAGTTTCCCAATTGATCCCTCCCTCCTTTTCCCCTTGGTATTCTTACTTTTGTTCTCTGCATCTATGTCTCTATTTCTGCTTTTCAAATATGATCACCTATGTATTTTTTCTAGATTCCACATAACTGATTAGATTTTTAAAAAAGTTTTTGCCAGCAATGTCACCTTATACTCCAGGAATGAAGTGCCAGTATGAAGCTAATTTTTAGGCAGGTGTCATTGCCCACATTGTGTTTATTTTCCTTCAGGTTCCTTTTTAAGATCTCCAAAAGAGGCACTGTTTTCAATAAGTCAGAAATAAAACCATTTCCTCTGTTAAAATGCAAATACACAAGGGGGGATCAAAAGACATACTATACCTTGTCTATTGTTCCTATCTTCCAAAAGATGATTTCTGAGGGAAGGCTTACTAGGGTGAGGAGTGCTGGTCTCTGGACAAGAGGAATATAGCCACCACTGGTGAGGGACATTGGGAGAAGACTGAAGACCTTGCCCTTCATTCCCTGTGGCTGCCACGGCGCACATCTTGCAGCACAGGTGTAGCCCCCTCTGCCTGCTCCCCCTCTCTGGGGCTCCCCCTTTTTCATCTCTGTCTCTTCATGACCCACAGCAAGCCCTAGGGATGTTTGTATGTTCTTCCTCATGGCTGAAGACATTTTCTTATTTCCTTCATAAAAGCTAACACTTGTACATTTTGGTACCTGCCCAAGCTAGAGTTAAGGAAACAAAATAAAAGCTCCCCTAGCCCTTTCATCTGGGGAAGGTAATGGCACCCCACCCCAGTACTCTTGCCTGGAAATCCAGTGGACGGAGTAGCCTGGTGGGCTGCAGTCCATGGGGTCGCTAACAGTCGGACAGACTGAGCGACTTCACTTTCACTTTTCTCTTTCATGCATTGGAGAAGGGAATGGCAACCCACTCCAGTATTCTTGCCTGGAGAGTCCCAGGGATGGGGGAGCCTGCTGGGCTGCCGTATATGGGGTCACACAGAGTCGGACACGACTGAAGTGACTTAGCAGCAGCAGCCCTTTCATCACATCTGGGTTAGAGGAAAAGTAAAGTTTGGTGAGTTCCAAATATTGGCAAGTCCCATTATTATAGTCATCTCACTTTCTATTTTCTCTAAAATTTATTTAATCTTTTCCAAACTTACCTGCCTAGGCAATCACCTCAAGGCTTGACCTTCTACCACCACATGGGAGGCTGGGAAAGGGGAGTGACTTCCCAGAGAGGAGGCTGCCCTTCAGCCAAGGTCAGATAGTGCTGCTAAGCTGTCCAGGAAAAGGCCATTGCAATCGGTGTTTTTTTGCAAGATACCTGATTTGAACTTTCTCATGTGCCATGAGCATCTTGATACCAGCACAGTTGGGGGCTGTCAAGTATACCTGTTGGATGAGTAACTTATTCCCTTTTTCAAACTAGGAAACTCTTGGCTACCTGCTGTAAACTAAATACTTCTCTCCTTGGAAACCTCAGAATAGATCTGTGTGATATCAAACACCTATGCTGGGAAAAACAGGAGCAAACAAAGCCATACGGGACTGCCTTTGAAACAGAGCCTGGGAACCCATCAACCACACTGAGTGTTTGTTTGCTTTCCTTGTTTCCCCAGACTGCGCTCACCTGGAGGCAACAGCCTGCACTTTGTCATTTTTTGGGATGAGGCGGGGCAAGGGAAAGGAGGCACCTTGGCTGGCTTGTTAAAGCATCCCCAACGGGAGACTGTTTTAAAAGTCCCTATCTTAAGTAACCCTCAACTTGCTGTTCCTTTCTCTTGGGGCCCTGCCAAGGGCTGCGGCTGACTCAGCTCAGGCCCAGTTCTGCTGTCATTACTTAAACCCAAGTTCCTGGTTCCCTGGCTTCGGTGGGGAGTTTGCCCACATAGAGGATAGGGACAGAACCTTGGCAGGGACTGGCTTTGTGTTAGGTGTGTCTGAGGCTCTTTTTCCTCTATGAGTACTGATTTCTGGCATCAGAGGGATTAAGGAATCAACCTCTCTTTTCCAGGAGTGGCCCAGTTGAGGACACATAAATCCTATGTTGCTTAAGCAGGAGGGTGGGGAAGAGGATACTGATCAGCATTGATAATGAAATAAGAGGCAGGCCTTTTGAATCTTTCAGATGAGGACAAAGGTACTCCAGTTCTTTTGGTTGGAAGCTACTTCTTATAAGGATGCAAAAGGAAGGGACCATTCTTTTCTTTTTAAATTTTTTTTAATTCATATTTATATTAGATCATAGTTGACTTACAAGGTTGTATTAGTCTCAGGTGTACAGCAAAGTGATTCAGTTATATATTTGTACCTAAAGGGATTGGGGGCAGGAGAAGAAGGGGACGACCAAGGATGAGATGGCTGGATGACATCACGGACTTGATGGACGTGAGTCTGAGTGAACTCCGGGAGATGGTGATGGACAGGGAGGCCTGGCGTGCTGCGATTCATGTGGTCGCAAAGAGTCGGACACGACTGAGCAACTGAAATGAACTGAACTGAACTGAACATGCTAAGTTGCTTCAATTGTTTCTGACTCTTTGCGACCCCATGGACTGTAGCCCGTCAAGCTCCTCTGTCTACAGGATTCTCCAGACAAGAATACTGGAGTGGATTGCCATGCACTCCTCAAGGGTTTCTTCCCAAACCAGGAATTGAGCCTGCATCTCTTAAGTCTCCTGCATTGACAGGCAGGTTCTTTACCACTAGTGCCACCTGGGAAGACCTCAGTTTTTTTCCCTTATAGGTTATCACAGAGTATTGAGCAGAGTTTCTTATACTAAACAGTAGGTCCTTGCTGGTTGTCTAATTTATATATAGAAGTATATATCTGCTAATCCCAAACTCGCAGTTTACCCCTCCCACCCCTTCCCATCTGGTAACCATAAGTTTGTTTTCTATGTCTGTGAATTTGTTTCTGCTTTGTAAACAAGTTCATTTGTATCTATTTTTTAGATTCTAAGTGATATGAGGATGTTTGTCTTTTTCTGTCTGACTTACTTCACTTAGTATGATCATCTCTAGGTCTATCAGTGTTGCTGCAGATGACATTATTTCATTCTTTTTCATGACTAAGTAATGTTCCACTGTATGTATGTCCGTCAACAGATAAATGAGTAAAGAAGATGTGGACAGGGACCTTTCCTTAGCAGGATTGAAATGCCATAGAGGACAAAACACAGACCTTGCTGCCCGTGATTTTCTCTACTCCAGGGCTCAGCTGCTGGGGTGCTCTGTTGCTTCATTATCTCCGTAGTCAAGTCCTCAAGTTACTGTGTAGCTTGGGTTCAAAATCCCCAAGGAATGATCTGGTTCAGTTCAGTTCAGTTCAGTCACTCAGTCGTATCCAACTCTTTGCAACCCCATGAATCGCAGCACGCCAGGCCTCCCTGTCCATCATCAACTCCCGGAGTTCACTCAGACTCGTGTTCATTGAGTCTGTGATGCCATCCAG
>SJYX01004071.1:152939-178112 GCA_006410675.1 Oreotragus oreotragus | reverse complement strand
GCCGGGAGAAATATCAGTAACCTCAGATATGCAGATGACACCACCCTTACGGCAGAAAGGGAAGAGGAACTAAAGAGCCTCTTGATGAAAGTGAAAGTGGAGAGTGAAAGAGTTGGCTTAAAGCTCAACATTCAGAAAACAAAGATCATGGCATCAAGTCCCATCATTTCATGGGAAATAAGTGGGAAAACAATGTAAACAGTGTCAGACTTTATTTTTGGGGGCTCCAAAATCACTGCAGATGGTGACTGCAGCCATGAAATTAAAAGACGCTTACTCCTTGGAAAAAAAGTTATGACCAACCCAGACAGTATATTCAAAAGCAGAGACATTACTTTGCCGACTAACGTCCGTCTAGTCAAGGTTATGGTTTTTCCTGTGGTCATGTATGGATGTGAGAGTTGGACTGTGAAGAAAGCTGAGCACCGAAGAATTGATGCTTTTGAACTGTGGTGTTGGAGAAGACTCTTGAGAGTCCTTAGGACTGCAAGGAGATCCAACCAGTCCATTCTGAAGGAAATCAGCCCTGGGATTTCTTTGGAAGGAATGATGCTAAAGCGGAAACTCCAGTACTTTGACAACCTAATATGAAGAATTGACTCATTTGAAAATACTCTGATACTGGGAGGGATTGGGAGCAGGAGGAGAAGGGGACGACTGAGGATGAGATGGCTGGATGGCATCACTGACTCGATGAACGCCAGTCTGAGTGAACTCCGGGAGTTGGTGATGGACAGGGAGGCCTGGTGTGCTGCGATTCATGGGGTCGCAAAGAGTTGGACACGACTGAGCGACTGAACTGAACTGTGCCATCTTATTCCCACCCTCCTAGCCATTAAGGGTCCTGACTGAATTTCCTGTTAGTTGAGCTTCTCTGAATAGATAGTTGTACTATATTCCCCGCCTCAAAATCAAGAGTCCAAGAGCAGTAGTAGCAAAGGAGAACAGTAGTAAGCAGAATGAGATTTATGAAAGCTCCAAAGACGGTTGAAGTCATGCAAAAAAGTGAGTTCCCTCTCCAGTTTTCAGTTTAGTGGCAAAGAGTTAAAGTCTGGCAGAACAAAAACACCAAATTCTGTAGGAAATAGCTCTTTCTGTCCAAGGCATTGTGGCTGGATATGTGGAGAGGAGATGGAAACCATTTTTCCTTCCTTGAAAAGAAAACTACAGTCAACAAAAAATATGAGAAAAGACAATATTGT
The DNA here is from genome assembly GCA_006410675.1 of Oreotragus oreotragus. NCBI lineage: Eukaryota > Metazoa > Chordata > Mammalia > Artiodactyla > Bovidae > Oreotragus > Oreotragus oreotragus. Next base: position 176,910 of record SJYX01004071.1, on the reverse strand, counting down.
TAGTGTATTTGAAGAGAGTGATGAGAGGTCCATGGGAGTCTGGAGACTAGTCATAATGCCAGAGCTGAAGAAACATGAGCAAAAAGGCAAGAACACCAGTGATGAGAATAAAAGAAGCCCAGGTGGATGACTACAGAGATGTTTTCAGGGTCCCAAAGCTAGACCTAAGGACCGTTGTGAGGCACCAGCAGGCTTCTGAAGGCAGTCTGAGGCGAACGGTGGGGGAGGAACAGCATCCTTCTCCCCTCACTCCTCTCTGTAGCTCACATACCCCGTGAAGCTCTCTCCTTCTCTAGTACCTCCTGGTCATCATCACTGTGGTCTCTCCTTCCAAAATATCCTTGTTTTCTAAATGAGCCTTCTCTGTCCAACCCCAGCTCCCCATATCTCATTCGTATATGCTAAATCGCTTCAGTCATGTCCAGCTCTTTTGACTCTTGCAACCTCATGGACTGTAGCCACCAGGTTCCTCTGTCCATGGGGTTCTCTCGGCAAAAACACTGGAGCGGGTCACCATTTCCTCCTCCAGGGGATCGTCTCCTGACTCAGGGATCAAACCGGAGTCTCATGTCTCTTATGTCTCCTGTGTTGGCAGACTGGTTCTTTACCACTAGCACCAGCTGGGAAGCCCTGCACCTCAACCCTTAAGAAACCCTAGAGTGTGTGCAAAACATAACATATAAAAACACCACACGTGCACAGGACCCTCCTCTTTTCCTGCCTTGAGCCTGGGTCTCACAAGCACCTGCCCCACAGCTGTCCCTCACTCAGAGGATGCTGAGAGACTGGCTGTCAATGGCAAACACTTGGTAGAGAGGTGGCCTCATGATGCCTTCACTTGGACAAGCCTGAGAGGTGCAGGAGGCTTTGAATTAGAATAGGAGTCTTCGGCAGAGAAAGCGTTGCCAACAGAGAAGTGAGCAAAACAATAGAGGTAAAACAAAATTAAAAAACATATGCAAAAGAAAGCATGCTTTGTATTTCCCTGGCTCTTCCTCACATGGGCCCCATGTGGTATGTTGGTTAATTCTGATTATCTGCACTGCAAGGCAAATGCTACCATCTTCAGTTTGTTGAGGATGAAACTGAAGAGAAGAGAGAGGAGAGACTCCAATAAGCTCTCTTTTATGGAAACTCTGAAGTTGGGTCTAAGCAGTGGAGATCTGACCTCCCCTGATTAATCTGTTCTCCTTCTGTGGAAAGAACCAGCTTTGGGGGAGCTCAGTCTGGTTAATGATGCACAGTCACATTGCACAGTGCTCTGCCACTGTTGAGACAGGCGACTCCTTACTCTCCTCTTTCTGAAACCTTCACTGATCACAGAAGGGGTGGGTCCACACCGAGTAAAATGTGCCAGCTTGTTCTGTTCAGAGTGGTGTCATTCATATCCCAGGTTTGAATAAGTGTGAGGGTGTACCTTGAGGGGTCCGAGAAAAAAGCCTCACCCAGGCTTTTGGTCAAAGTGTCATTTTTGAAGGCTAACTTATCAGGGTTTGCTGAGACCTGGAAGCATGGTAGAGAGAAAGGAAGAGAAAGGTAAAAGCAACATCCAAGAGGCATCAAAGGGAAGTCTTCAGAGAGTCTTTCTCCAACACACACACACACACACACACCACACAGTGCTGCAGCATCCCTCTGCTTGCACCCCAGACCAACAGAAGAGGAGGCAGGGATGGAAGAGGGACGCCTCTCCTTCCTCCTGTCCCAGCAACAGGCAGGCATCCTAGGGACCTGGGCTGTATAATTCCCAAAGTCTTCTTCCAGCCCTTCCCTGGGCCCCTAGTTCAGGATTTCTTGGGAAGAAAAATGCAGGGATAAGGAGAACTGCCCACCTCCTTTGCAGAGTGTGTGTGTCTTAGGAGATCATCCCTTTCTTTTCCTGTGTTCTGAGTGACCCGACAACACTCTTTCATAGCAACTGCACTTTTATGTGAATTAAGAATTAAATGTTGAAAACACAACAGAAAAAGGAATCTTACTGCAGTTTCCAATATCTGGCCTGCCAAGAACCAGCAGCTTCAGGGAAGCTAAATCAATTACTTAAGAAGTTTCCATCTTTTCAGCTTTTCTCAAGAAAAGTTGGAGAGAGACTCCAACCTACCTTTCAAAAAAAAAAAAAAAAAAGTGCACACACGGCAGTGAACTGATAACGAAGGGATTTCCACCAATTACACGTTGGATGGGAGGGCCTGACTAGGGATTTGCCAAGAACACTGAACCTGACTCCAGAATGTTTCCTGGGATTGCAGTAGAAATAGCCATTTTGATTAGTGAACTTTTCCAGGTTGGTTGGAGTTTGCACAGTTCTCCTGTCAGTAAACTCAATTTTCTGGACTTCAACACTTTGAAGCAACAACAACAAAAAAAGACCTAAGGTTGTGGACTTTATTTTCTTCTTTCTAGAGTCTTATTGAAAACATGTACTGTGTCATTTTTATTTACTTACTTTTTTTTTTTTTTTGCCTGTGCTGGGTGTCCATTGCAGCACAGGTTTCTCTGGTTGTGACATGTGGGCTTAGTTGCCCCGAGGCATATGGTATTTTAGTTCCCCAACCAGGGTTTGAACCCACTTCCCCTGCATTGGAAAGCAGATTCTTAACCACTGGGCCACCAGGGAAGTCCCTGTATAGTGTCATTTTTAAAAAGCTTTGTTCGACTCAATGCAATTCACCTAATGTTTGTTGGATGTCAAAGTGTTCCTGGTTTGTTGGTTGTCTGATGTGAAAATTCAGAAATTCAGTGCAGATTCAGGAGCTTCAATTGAGAGGGGAAAACAGGCTGCAAATAGAGATCTGTGGATGTATGAAATTCATACTTCAAAGAAGGGGTTATCTATGTGGGAAAAAAAATGAGTCTGCTTCCAAGGGTCAGGACTGACTGGAGAAGAAGGATAAAGATGAAAGCCCATGGCTGGCAAGAGGAAGAAGGCAAGTCTCAGCAAAAAGATTTCCTTTATGCTCCCAGTTTTACATACTTCACCTCAATTCATCCATATATTTACTGGTGGGCTTCAGGTCTTACAGAATTAGTCTTTCTATATTACAAGTGAGGAAACTGAGGCAATAAGAGTCAAAGTTATTTGTGCAGTATGACAAAATGGTAAGCCATGGCTTGGTCAGGCATCCAAGTTACAGTCTGTGATTTAGATCAAAGTGTCCTCCAAATGGAGGCCAATGGGCTTTGGTCAGGATTGAGAGTAATGACTGCCAAAGAATTGATGCTTTTGAACTGTGGTGTTGGAGAAGACTCTTGGGAGTCCCTTGGACTGCAAGGAGATCAAATCAGTCAATCCTAAAGGAAATCAGTCCTGAATATTCATTGGAAGGACTGATGCTGAAGCTGAAACTCCAATACTTTGGCCACCTGATGTGAAGAGCCGACTCATTAGACAAGATCCTGATGCTGGGAAAGATTCAAGGTGGGAGGATAAGGGGATGACAGAGGATGAGATGGTTGGATGGCATCACTGACTCGATGGACATGAGTGCAAGCAACCTCTGGGAGTTGGTGATGGATAGGGAGGCCTGGTATGCTACAGTCCACAGGGTTGCAAAGAGCCAGACACGGCAGCAATTGAACTGAACTGAGAGTAATGAATTATGCTCTGAATGTGTCAGGCTCTAGGTACATGTGGGAGTAGATTAGCTGGAAATAAGGCCTGGGATTAGAAGAGAGGTAGGGATAAAAACTGGGGGCCTGGGGAAATTGGTGACAGTTGGGGTATGTGCAAGAGCGGGGAAATTGTCCAGGACAGGCATGTGGTGAGAAAAGCAGCTGAAGATAGAACTCTAGGGCAACAGGAAGAGTCAGAGGATGAACAGGGAAAGTGGGGGAGCGGCTGAAACAGTCAAAAGAGAGGCAAAGCCACGGACACCAAGACAAAGCAGAGTCTTAAGGGAAGAGCAGGGCCAGTGAATGCCATAAATGCTGCTGAGAGCTTACACCCGAGAACAGCAGCCATTCAACTTGGCAACTGCAAGTTTGTCAGCTCCTTAATTTTTTAAATAAGTTTTTAAAAATGTTTATTTATTATTTATTTATTTGACTGTGTCAGGTCTTAGCTGTGGTCTGTGTGATCTAGTTCTCTGACCAGGGATTGAACCTGTGTCCCCTGCATTGGGAGTGTGGAGTCTTAGGCACTGGACCACCAGGGAAATCCCGAAGACTTTAGAGGCAGGACTTTCAGTAGATTACCAAGGGAGGGAAGATGACAGGTGAGGGCCTGGCAAGGAGGAAAGTGGGGACAAGAAAGCAGCACTCGTCCAGAAAGCCAACTGTGAAAGCAGGGAGAGAGTTACCGGTCCTTGAATTTTTAAGGGATCCAAGAAAGGAAGGCTCTACTTTATTTGTGAGTCTGTTTCAGGAGGATTTTTAAGCAAGCTGGCATGCAGAAGGTAGGATATCAGTAAAGAAAAGGTTCTGGGATAAGGTAGAGGCAGAAGGTTAGAGAAGCAACAGAACCCCAAAGGGAATGCCATAGAAGTCAGTCTTAGACATGAGATGATGCAAGCAACTGCAGAGGGGCACTTGGGGCATAGGAGCAGCCTTGCTTTTTGTCCTTCACTTCCTCTGTGAAGCAGGTGTTGGGAGTCTGTAAAGAGTCTTACAGGATCCATGAGGCATGAAGCTACAGAAGAAGATGGAAAACCAGCAGAAGGGGACTTACAGGAGTGAAGAAATGTGGTAGGAGGCTGTCAGAGGTAGAGGGACCTGGGAAGAATAACATCTGGTGTCTTGATAGCAGTGGGAAAGACAGCAAATGCCAACACAGAGAAGCCAGTTTTATGGGATGTGCCGGTCAGTATGGGATGTGCCAGTCAGTATGGGATGCTCTCAATGAAAATGTCAAGTAATTAAGTCCATTTTACATTATATCTAGTGTCCTCTGTGGATGAAGACAGGACTATACATGCTAAGAAAAGAAAATGTTTAAGTAGATAATTTTTTCAAGCACTTTCTATGTGCCCCAAACCATGCTAGTAGTTATGTATGTATATATGTGTACTCACTCATGAGCAGAGTCATGTCTAACTGTGAGACCCCAAGGACTACAGCCCACCAGGCTTCTCTGTCCATGGGAATTCTCCAAGCAAAAATACTGGAGTCAGTTGCCATGCCCTACTCTAGGGTATCTTCCCGACCTAGGGATTGAACCCTCATCTCCTACATCTCCTGCATTGCAGGCGAATTTTTACCTGCTGAGCCCTCAGGGAAACCCATCGATGTATATATGGGCTATTTTCATTTTCTCAATATGAATTGTTGTTGGTGTTACCTCCAATTTACAAATGAGGAAACTGAGGATTAGTTAAGAAACTTGTCTAAGATCATCAAACTAGTTTGTCAGAACCAGATTTAGAATGCAAGTCTGTCTGTCTTATTACAGAATCCTTTTAAATATGTTTTTCCTGGTGTAGAGAGATTCTGACATAAATTATCCCCAAACCTCTCTAGAAAGAGGCCTTGCTGTGATTACCCTTCTGAAGAGATGGACAGGAGCTCTTCCTCCATCACTTGTCCATTCATCCACTCACTCATTCATTCACTCATTCCACAGACGTGTATTTTTTGAGCATTATAATGAGCCTGGCAGCAGACAAGTCGGCAAAGATCCCCATGTGAAGGAGACCTGACTCCTCCCTAAAGGATCTTTTAGCCCCAGAACAAACAGGCACTGACAAGACCTGTACCACTCTGCTCAAGGCAGTGCAAGGGAACACCATGCAGACACCCAGGGGCACCAAGGGCAAAGGTTTGCTCTTCCTGGTGGTCACAAAAGATTCGAAGAGGAAGAAGCTGGATCTAGGAGATGAACGGGAATTGTGTGGGCTCCCCATGGGGCTGGGGCCCAGAGCAGGGCACATGGGGCAGTCCCGGAGGCAAGGCTCAGGGCCATGAACGTTGCAGCGTGTGGAAGTGCAAAAAGCCCAGGTGGCTAGAGAGCGTTCTGGAGTATCAAGAGGTTGCTTCCTTCCTGATTTTTAATATACCGGGATGCACCTGTGCAATTATTTGAGGGATATATTTATCTATACCAACTATTTAAAAATCATCTAGCTTCCGATTTAAAAATCCACAAAATTGCTGTTTTGATCAGTGGTTATTTTTTCCTGAGACATGAAAATAAAAAATATCCATTGGTATATCTTACAAATCATCTGTTATATGCATAACAAAGTGTGAACCCCCTTTGAGAGCATGGAAGTGAGAGTCCAGATTGGAGTGTCTTAAACTTTCAGGACTCAGACAGCATTTAGAGAATCATGGGAACTAGGGAACTTCTCTAGGTGACCCTGTGGGCACTGGCTCACATCCTCACTTGTGGTATTTTGTGTGTTATCTAAGAAAGAGGCAGGGGTTGGGGGCACTACCCAGGCCTCTCAATGGTTAAGACTGCCTTCCAATGCACGGAGTGCTGGTTCAGTCCCTGATTGGGGAACTAAGATCCCACGTGCCTTACAGCCAAGAAATCAAAACATAAAACAGAAGCAATATTGTAACAAATTCAGTAGAGAATTTTAAAAATGGTCCACATCAAAAAAAAAAAATCTTTAAAAAAGAAAAAGAAAGGAGGGGGCAGATGTTCCTGGATGAGAGGACAGGGTGCCCTGCTGTAGGTGCAGTTAGTCGGGATGCAGTGTGAATGATCTTGTTAAATCGTAAAAGAATAAAGGTGAATCCACCTGCTGTTTGTCTTATTTGGATCCCAGGAGGCCATCTAGTTGCTCTCAGAGGTATCATTTCAGAAATCTTGTCATCTTAGCTACAGGGAAATAGCAGCCGTAAAGGTCCAGGCCAAATGCAAAATCAGCCTTGGCCTGTGTCTATGGGGACTTCAGCCCTCTGCTGGCTGAAGCAAAGACTGAGTCAACCCAGCAGGCAGCTAGTGGCAAAAAAAAAAAAAAAAAAGCAAGTCACCAAGGTGCAGAGACAGGGCCACTGCCCCTAGGCAGAAGCCGGGAGGTAGGGACTTAGCTGGCCAGAGCTGAGAGGTTGGGCGGGGGCTGCTGCCACTATCAACCAGGAGCAGAGCCCTGCTATTCAGACTCAGCTCCACTGCTGAGCCTAGAGCCTCATTAAGTGATGCCCTCAGCACCCCCAGAGACAGAGCCAGACAACAAGTGATATTTGTCTTCCACTGGCAGAACAAGTCCATCCATGGGCCACTCTGCCCCCCTTAAAAGGCGGGAAGAAGGACAGATGGAAAGAAGGAGGAAGAAAGAAAAGCAGCAAAGAAGCATGGACGGACAGGCAGAAGAATGTGGCCGCTGCTTGAAATGTGGCACTCTTGAAGTTCCAAACATGGTAACCAAGAGCCCCTGCTACATGCGGAGTGAATGAAAAAGGTCAGCGATCCAGGGGCCCAATTACCCTCCGCCTGGTGCACAGGAAGGCCCAATTAATGCTCATTAGCTCAAATTCGGCGGGGCTCTAAGCACTCCGGCTGGCCAGTTCCACCTCGGGTTGCGGTCCTGGGTCCAAACGCCCCACTGTGAACCTTGTTTTCTCACAAAGTTCACATTTGGCTTTAAAACTCTTGCTGGTTTGACCGAAAAAAAAAAAAAAAAAGAGCCCATAGCCCAGAGGTAATGAACTTTTCTTTCTAAATCTATCTCATTTCTCTCTAAAATAAGAATTCTCTTGACTGCACAGATGTGACGTGAATTGAGACACGCCACACTCCCCTCTCCCTTGTATACGTGTACATACTCAGTCTCCTGAGTACAAATAATCTAATTCTGAGTGAGAGGTTTGATCAAGTCAACATAGCTGAATTTAAATGCTTTAAGCAAAATGAATAGTATCACTAAATTGCCTACGCCTCCTGTGTTCTATTGGTTTAACACCTACAATAAGAAGTTGGCAGTCATTAAGCCAAGCAAGCAATTCAGTACTAACATCCACTTGCTGGAAGGGACAAGGAAAGCATTGACAGGTCCAGACCTCTGTGGAGATGGACTTGTCTTGTGACAACTTCATCCTTTCATTCGGTATCATTCCCTGTCCTCCTGCCAGTTTTCTATTGCCTTATCCCTTATCACTAACCCCCACTTTCACCCCTACCCAATCTCAGCTTTATCTTCTTCGGATCTTGTTCTCAGGTGGGGAGCAGCTCACCCACACAGACCCACCTTAGGCCCATCATAAGTCGTAATTTCTTCAGGTCTGATCCAGGACCATCTGCCACTGAAACACGCTGTGCTCCTTAACAGTTCAAATCCTGGGTTCCACCCACTGAATAGTAATTTCCAGGAGGGGGAAATTGAAATAAGGTTATTTCTGTAGCATATACACACAGACACACAGGCACACACTCACAATCACTAAGATTTGGCCTCCCAGGGCTATAGGAGAAGTTTGTCAACCATTGAAGATGTGGATGTTCAAGGACAACACTCTCGGAGTTGATCTCAGCTGGGAGACATGTCTGGATAATATAAACATACCTAGATAATAGAGATCCTGCTGTGTACGTGAGCTTCTCACGTCCGGTTTTCCACAAAAGACCAACAGAGGAGTGAAGAAGTTCAAGTGGCCATACGTCATCACACAAAGGCCAGAAAAGGCAGCTTGTGTGCTAAGAGTGGGAGGTGGAAGGGACACTGGCAAGGGAGATGTCACAGGAAGGGTGGGGGTGGGGGGAAGGTTTGTACTTGTTGATCTGATTTCCTACGATTCCTGAACATGTATTAATAAGACATCCCCACAGTGGTGGGGCTAATGGGGTCTGAAGGTTGAGCACTGAATGTCCAAACCTTTGGACCCTCCTATTTTCCTTTGCCCCTTGTGCAATAAGCCATGTAAAATAGGAGCTCAAATCTAGGGCTTCCTCCTTTCCCAGCTTCCGTTCAGATACATTCACTCCAGGAGCCTGGAGATGAAGGCCTGAGTCATTTAGAAATTAGGTTCTTCATGAAACAAATCAGTCTGCTGTGGCTTAACCAGATTCTTTTCTTTGTTCGATGATACAGCTGCCGGTAGGCACTGCTGCATTTTCAAAGTCCAAGGCTCCTTGTCTTTCCGACCTGCCTTCCTTAGACTGCAGCACTTTCTTTACGGTGATCACACCCTCACCTACCCTCTGTTTTCCAGGCAAAAAGAGGAAAATGGATGACTGAAGGAGGAAAAGTGACACTTGCATCAGGAAAACTGCACTTTCCCTGAATCCCTAGGAATTTCTGTTTCTTACTGATGAGAACTGCCTGCAATGGCTATCTCGGTTGCAAGGGAATGTGATAAAGTTAGCTTTTATTTTAAAAGTCTGGAATGCTGTCTCCTTGAACAACATTGGGATGCTTTCATAAGGAAGAAGAGACCCCCAGTTACTGGGTAGGTAAGCAGCAGCATGTGCCTCGGGCCTAGAGACATGGCTTATCTAGGGAAGATGATTCTCCTGGGATGTGTACTTACTTGTCCTCATGGCTATGACCTGAGTGACAGGGGTATTAAACTCCTTTCCTCTTTATACAGTCTTCTAGCTTTTAACATGTGCCTCAGTCTTCTCTAGTCTAATCTTAGGTTCACTGAGTTTGTTCTTTTGTTGAAAACCTACTTGGTGTCAGGCTTAAGGCCTCACCCTATGGGCATGATGGACTGAGGCTGACTTCTGTTCTCATAGAGCTTACATTGCAACAGAGGGAGGGAGACACAAGGTCAGGTGTGAACAACACAGAGAGAGTGGCACCATGGCAAGGAAAGTAAGTGGTACAATGAGTATACACCATATCTCGGGGCATCCAGCCCATGGGAGTGAGGGAGCTGCTTAGAGAGTAGTACAGAGGGTGATGGAGACAAGAGGCTGGATTAGTCTAGGTGGGCTAGCCAGCATCTTCTAAAGGATGTTGGGGATGAATATCGGCCTCCTGGGAACTTTTCAAGTTCAGAACATCTGAAATAAAGCCTGTAAAAACAAGGGCAGGCAATCAGGGGAGAGGTAGGAAAAGATCAGATAATGATGACCTTGTCAGGGCAGCCCAGGGATCTGATGAAGGGCTTGAAGCAGAAGTCACAGATGGTCACAGAAGGTCACACTGAAATCACTCTCAATTCTGATAGCCAGTCTGGGGAGGACTGCTATCATTGCCTTTAATCAGTCAGTTCAGATAACTCCATTCTAAATGATTTTCCTCTTATTTAGTAAAGCAACTGGGTAGAGAAAAGGCTACTTTATTTTTCAGTCTTTTATGGAAGATCCATGGAGACACAGCTTCTAAAATTTGTGAATCAGACAGACCAGATCACACTGCTAGTGTGCCCACTGGCCTGTGACATCTAAGGCCACATCACTGAGCCATCAAGACTTAGCATAAACTGTTGGCATAGAGCCTCCTGTTGCACTAAGCAGCCTCTCCTGCAAGACATTACTACAGCACTCTCCCACTCCTCCTTCCTGTCCCCTCACCCCCAACTCCCAAGCCCCTCCCTGAATCTAAAAGGCAACTAGCTACTTCAGGCCAGTGAAGACTTACCTTGGAATTAACCCAGCTTCTCTTTTCATCATAAATGCAGGGCCCAAACAGAAATGCTGGTGTGATACTCAGAAGTTATAATGTGTAATTGATCTAGGGTGGAAATTGGGGTGGCATTGAAAACCCTCAGATACTGAATGAAAATTCAAGCAGAAGAGCATCTGGAAACCTACTTTTCTGAATTTCTCAGCAGGAGAAAAGATGAAGGGAGAGAAAAACAAATATTGTATATTAACACTTATATGTGGAATCTGTACAAAATGGTACAGGTGAACCTATGTGCGAAAAAGGAAACAGAGACACAGATGTAGAGACAAATATATGGGCACCACGGGGGGAAGGGATGGCAGGACGAACTGGGAGATAGAGATTGACATACATACACTACTAACACTCCTTTTCGGGAGTGTCAATAAGCCCTGCAGAATCTGGAGGTAAGCTCTCCCTCTGACTTGGGGCTCTTCTGACTAACATGTGACTGGAAAGTCTCAAGGAGACATGATCCCATTGTCTGTGAAAACACGTAGCACTATCCCTCCCAAGTATAACATTTTGAGTGAGGTGACTCATGCTCACGTCAGAGTCTTCAGATGACTGGATTTTCAGGTCATCACACAGCGTGCAGGCTGGCTGGCTGAGGAGTCCTCACGAGGGCTCCCATGTCTCTGGGGACGCCGAGGGAGGAGAGGAGGAGGAAAAGCTGATGGAACCAGGCTGCAAACAGTCAGAAAAGCGAACTCTTTAATCCATCATCTGAGAGGCATGCCAAAAAATGCGATTTGTGATGTCACTGCATCCTCTAAACATAGCTCTTCTCTGGGGATATATTAAACAGAGTACAGGCTAACCCTCCTGAGGACTGAACATTCAGCGCTTCAATTAGCCCACAAAGACATGAGTGACAACCCAGTTTTATAAGTGAGGAGACCTGGGCTTACAGGAGGTGAAGCAATATTCCTAAAACACCTACCTGGGCTCAGAAAGGTGGAGAACATGTCCAAGTTTCCAGCCTGGGCTCAGAGAAGTGAAGGGGCAGGTCTGAGGTGCCCACCTGGACTCCCAGAAGTGAAGGGACAGTCTCCAGCACCAGCCAGAGCCTGCTGAGGTGCTTGTCTCCAGAGCTGGAGAACTGCATGGACTGGATACATTGATTTTCAAATTAGTCGCCAGAGTGGCTAGGGATGACTAATTCTCCAAGGGGTCATTTAGTGTTCAGTGGAAACAGGAAATCCTAATGACTGGATTTTCTTTTTCTGGAGGCCTGTCTCAGACCTCCTCTGCCTCCTTCATTCCATGCTATTTCCCGCCACACATCCAGACTCCCAGGCTCAGAAGAACTAAAGCATATCTCCTTTCTCTTGCCTTCTAGATCCACTGCTGTAACGTGGGCACCCCCCACAGTGAATCTAAGGACAGGAGATAGGGTTCGGGCACTGGAGGCCCCACCTGACCACCTTGCAGCCTGTGCTTGTAACCATCCACCAAAGGCTTCCTGAGTGTGGGATTCTACACTAAGCATTTTGCATACAAGATCCTGTCTAATCCCAAAAGCCTTAAGATGAAGAGCCCAGCATTACTCCCATTTTGCAGGTATGCCAAGTAAGACTTACAGAGGTGAATTGCCTTGCATGGGGCAGAAGTTGTGGCAGCATTGAGATGACAGCTGCTCTGTTCCAGACTCTCAAGCCCTGTCTGATATGATGCTATCTATCTACTCAGCATAAGCAGACCAAGGAGGAATTTCAGGCTTTCATATCACAGACTCTCTGTCATCTTCATGCGTGCATGCTAAGTCACTTCAGTCATGTCCGACTCTTTGTTACCCTATGGACTATAGCCCACCAGGCTCCTCTGTCCATGGGGGTACTCCAGGCCAGAATACTGGAGTGGGTTGCCATGCCCTCCTCCAGGGGATCTTCCCAACCCAGGGACCAAACTCAGGTCTCCTGCATTGCAGGCGGATTCTTTACCAAATGAGCCCCCAAGGAAGCCCCGGTGGTCTTCACATGGTATTAAAACAATCACATATGTCCCTGTTATGTCTATTTTCTTCTACTATTTTCCCAGTGGGAGCTTGAGTCTTCGCCACTGGAGACAACTGGTTTATATTCCCCAGGAGCCTAGTGACATGTCATGAGTGAGTGTGCTATTGCCTCCTAACCACAGAGCACAGTATGTATAAAATGCACGGACAAACTTCCTGTATATTTGTCCCCTCCATTCCAGGCATGCTTCTTATACCACAGAATGTTATGCATATCCAGGAATTAATGAGTCTACAGAAGGGAATTCCCCCTCCCCCAGTATAATATAAGCTTCAGACCTAGTCAACCACAAGGCACGGTTAACATTTTTCTGCTCACAAACGTGACGGAGCCAGCCACCAGGAACAGGAGCGACCACAGTGCTGGGCCCATCCTCAGCCCTGCCTTGGGAGAGGTCTTCCTTCCAGAACTGGTTCCTCCACTCATGGAGCTCAGAGCTATCCTTTCCTCCTTTCCCTGGGATTCTTGCCTTAAAACTCCCTGAGAAGTCTATGGAACTTAGGTAACAGCTCAGTATGAGGCCTGGAGATTTTAGGACCCAGGCTTTAAGGTCCTAGGTGGAGGGCCTGAACTTCTTTTTCCAGAATTGCCATTCTAAAAGTAGATGTCCCTGTTAATTATCTCTGTCTGGGTTTTAGAAATACTATTGATCTTTTATTTTTCAACACATTTTTGAAGTATTCAACCTAAGAATCAGATAATCAGTATCTGTGAAAGCCAGCATTAGGCAGGTAACTTTGACATGGATATGTAAGACTCTCTGCCATGTCCAATCGGACTGTGTTTACCTAAACACACCCCAAATGATCACTTATGAAATAACATACATTAATTTCTTATTCTACTTTTCCTTTATATTCTTGTCATTAGTTTCACTGACAATAAATAGAATTTGTGTCTCAAAATCAAGTTGAATGTGACCTTTGGCATCAGACACTAAAGTTTCCCAGAGCTTCTTGGCTGAAGGGCAACCCTACTTTGGACATTCTTTAGTGCCTCAGAGATGGATCCACAGGACCAAAGCTGTAAACCTGAGGCAGCCAGGGCAGATGCCTGCAGAGGCCTGGCAAGTAATAGAAATGGGAGACGCCATGTGCACGCTGGGAGCAGTGCTGAGCAGGAGAGATACGAAGGTCTTTCAACAAGGGCTGATGCCATTGTCGGTGCCACAAGCAGGACCTGCTACATGATATGGACGGCCCATGGGCTGATGAAAAGGCAAGGCCTTTGTCAAGAAAGCACCAATGGAGCACGGAACCAAGCACGGGGCCCTTCTGAGTGTGTAACAGTGTATGGCCATGTGGGTCAGGGGTCCATGAAACCAGCCCTGGGCAGGAGAGGATGTCAGGCCAAGTTGACAACAGCAGCTTAGAGACCGGAGCGTGCTCACTTCTTGAGGCCTTTAAATAAGAGCAAGGCCCAGCAGGGATGTTGTGGGAGGTGGCTTGTCCTGCTGAGGGGTCAAGGTTCAAGGACCTCGCTTTCTGCTTCCTTTCCTGGGGTCCACCCCTCCACCATCTCCACCTGCTTCCAGATTTACAGATTCAAACCTGTTCAGAGCTCCTGAGCTCAGCTGCACCTGAGTCCTTGATAACCTGGCCCAGAGCTTTTCCAAAAGCTGCAAGCACATAGATCGACTCATGGTAGACACCTGACACATCTTCCTTTCTCACCTTTGCATTATTTTTTTTAATATAAATTTATTTATTTTAATTGGGGGCTAATTACAAGAAACAGAATGGATGTCTTCCTTCCAACTATATTATTAAATTTTGTCACCTTCTTTTCTAACTAATTTTATTTAATTTTTTTATGTTATAATTTGTTACTTTTCATTTTTAACTTTGTGTACCCTGAGTCTATTTTAAACATGCAAAGTAATTAATTACATTTCAAGTAGATTGTACAGACATCCAAGTATACCTAAGATTTAATGAATGGAAATGGCAACCCACTCCAGCACTCTTGCCTGGAAAATCCCATGGATGGAGGAGCCTGGTGGGTTGCAGTCCATGGGGTCGCAAAGAGTCGGACACGACTGAGCGACTTCACTCACTCTTGAGCATTTAACTTTGGCTTCCCACTGGCTCAGCAGTGAAGAATCTACCTGGAATGCAGGAGCCGCAGGAGACATGGTTTTGATTCCTGGGTGTAGAAAATCCCCTGGAGCAGGGGATGGCAACCCATTCCAGTATTCTTACCTGGAGAATCCCATGGACAGAGGAGCCTGGTGGGTTACGGTCCATAGGGTCAAAAAGAGTCAGACACGACTGAAGAAATTTAGCAAGCACACACGCAGTATTTAACATATTCCTTTCAGATCCATTTTTTCATTTACAGAAAGAAATCTGGCAGATATGCTTGAAATGCTGCATATACTTCTTTCTCTTTTACGCAGAATTCACCGGTCTTGAAGTTTTTCTACTTCCCCATCCATTATTTTATAATGTGACACTTAAGTAAATATGTAGTATTGTTTTTTCTTTTAAATTTACCAAAATTATATAATACACTTGCAACTTGTTTTTTTATTCCCTCAACATAGATCTATGTTGATATCATTGATCAAGGAATATTCACTTTAACTGCTGTTTAGTAAGCTACTATATTAAATTTAGTTAGGAGCTTCCCCTGTGGTTTTGCCTGCAATGCAGGAGACACAGGAGATACAGGTTTGATCTCTGGGTCAGGAAGATTCCCTGGAGGCAAAAGCAACCCACTCCAGTATTCTTACCAGGAAAATCCCATGGACAGAAGAACCCGGCCAGCTACAGTCCATGGGGTTACAAGAATCAGACGAGACTTAGCAACTAAGCCGGCACGCACACAAGCCCCTATAAGAAGGATAATTTGTTCATGCCTCATGTATGAGCCTTTCTGTTTCTTTCTGATCTTTTGTTGTTGTAAACAGGGTGAAGTGAAGGTCTTGCTCTCTGGGTCCTGTGGAAGCAAGTACATTTCTCAAGGATCTGTACCTGGTTATAGAGTCTGAGCATGTGCAAGTTGGGATCAGCTTGGTGATATCCATCCCAGGGCTGTTCCAATTTACACCCCACAGTAGATCTGAGAGTCCCCAAACCCCACATCCTCATCTGCGCTTATTATGACGAGACTATTTTTGCACAACTGGTGAGTGTGAAGAGACTTGTCATTGCTGACTGAATCTCCATTTCCCTGTCACTGTTGGGACCAATGTGTAGTTCCATATGTTTATTGGTCACTAGGGTTTTCTCTTCTGTTCACCACTTATTTATATCCTTTGTCATTTTTTTAAAAAGTACATTGATTTTGTTTCTTTTATTACTATGAGGAAGTTATTTATATATTCTGAATATGGATTCTTTGTTGGTTGCAAGTATAAGCAAATATCTTTTCCTGGTCTGTGATTTGCTTTTTCACTTTGAATTGCCTTGTGTTATACAAAAGATTTTGATTTTAATGTCACTAAATTTATCGTTCTTTGTTTTTACCATTTGTGGTTTATGTGTCTTGTTTAAGGAATTCTTTTATAATTCAAATTTATAAAGATAAAGAATATTTATAAAGAATATAATGTATTCCTTTTTAAAAATTCACTTTATAATTTTATATGGATCATTAAGTCTTTATCTATAAGCACATATTTTTTCAAAACTTGTGGTAAAGTACACACAATAGAAAATTTAACAT
This sequence comes from Oreotragus oreotragus, assembly GCA_006410675.1. Lineage (NCBI taxonomy): Eukaryota > Metazoa > Chordata > Mammalia > Artiodactyla > Bovidae > Oreotragus > Oreotragus oreotragus. The sequence goes on along the minus strand of SJYX01004071.1, from coordinate 160,727 downwards.
CTCTCCAATATATTCTTTGAAATATTAAAATATTTTGCTCTCCATATTTATGTCTTTAAAAATCCTTCTGGAATGTAATTTTCTGTATTGTAGAAATAGATAATATTTCTACTAGGTAAAATGTAATATTTCCAAGGTCGTATTTTTAACATCTGTTTTTCCAAATGGAGTTATCTCAGGATTATCTATTTAACAGCACATTGTGTCTTCACTTACTTGTAAGGCTACTTCATACATCAAGTGCACACATCTGTATGTTGTTTTTCATTGGGCAACTTGTGTTTCTTCACTAATACCTTGTTTTAATTGTCATAACTTGATCATAATTATTGATAGCAAATAAGGTAAGTTCATCTTTGTATTGTTAGGATGCTTTGGGCTGCACTGACACTGGCCAAAGAAATGGAGTTTTATAAAATACCATATAATAATGGGGCTTCCCTGATAGCTCAGTTAATAAAGAATCTGCCTGCAATGCAGGAGACCCCAGTTCGATTCCTGGGTCAGGCTGCTGGAGAAGGGATAGGCTACCCACCAGTATTCTTGGGCTTCCCTGGTGGCTGAGCTGGTAAAGAATCCACCTGCAATGTGGGAAACCTGGATTCAATCCCTGGGTTGGGAAGATTCCCTGGAGAAGGGAACGGCTACCCAGTCCAGTATTCTGGCCTGGAGAATTCCATGGACTGTATAGTCCATGGGGTCACAAAGAGTCAGACACGACCGAGCAAGTTTCATTTGAGGAGGTTTCTCAGGTGGCTCAGTGGTAAAGAATCTGGCTGCCAACCAGGAAATGTGGGTTCGATCCCTGAGTCAGGAAGATCCCCTGGAGAAGGAAATGGCAACCCACTCCAGTATTCTTGCCTGGGAAATCCCATGGACAAAGGAGCCTAATGGACTAGAGTCCATGGGATCGCAAAGAGTCAGAAACAACTTAGTGACTAAACAAAAAGATCAACAAATATAATTAACGCGCCTGAAGGCTAGTGCTGCTTCCAGCCACGACTTTCTCCTGAAGTCCTGCTCAAAGACAGAATACGGGGTGGAGGCTTAAAAGGCATCCCTTGATTTTCATTAGAAAAACAATTATCCTTTCCCAGGAGCCCTAATAAGGATTGCTTTTTATATGCCATTGCTCAGCTCTAGGTGATGTGGGGAGTCATCCACCATTGCCTGGCAAAGGGAAACAGGACTGCAAGAACTGGCATATTACTGTGGACTTGTCCGTACCTTGTAATTCTGTTGCCCTTTTTGACTTCATATATCTTGAGGCTATGGCATTAGAGGTTTAAAGATTCAGGATGGTTATCTTCCTGGCAGATCTTTCCTTTTATTCTGATACAACAATATATTTTATATTTTCTCTTTATTTCTTTTCCCTTAATAATTCATTGTTGTCTTAAAGAATATTTTACCTAACATTAATATTAATATGGTGGTTTCTTTTGATTAATGTTTTCCTATATCTCTTTTCTCATCTCTCTACTTTCATCTCTTCTGCTTTACATTTCATATATTTCCCTCATATATATCAGAGAGGATGGGCTATGTCATGCTGTGATAATAAATAGTTCTAACATTTCAATAGCTTAAAACAAGGAAGATTTCTCTCTCTCTTTCAAGCTGCAAGTCTCTCAAGGCAGCATGGGGAGCTCTGTTCCAGTTTTTCCTTACCCTGTGGTTTAGAGCAATCACTCTCTGCAGCAGAAGGGGACAAGTTGATAGATCTTGCCCTGAATGTGAATGTTTCCAATCCTGTGTGGCACATATTACTCCAGCTTATAAGTAACCAGTCATAACCAACTGCTACCTCTCATTCCTAGGGGGCAGGCAGGTGAAATCCACTTTAGATTTATATTATATCTGGAATTCTGGAATCAATCTCTCTATATTTACATATGTACATACATAATGTATATGTTTCTATTGGGTTGGCCAAAAAGTTCATTTGGGTTTTTCCATAAGATGTTATGGAAAAATTAGAATGAACTTTATAGCCAATCCAATGTAAATCAATAAAAAACAAATATAAAAAAAAATTTAGTGAACAGCATTAATAAGTATCATAACTAGTATTAGAATCGTTAAAATAAAATTCAATGTGAGAGGCTGTATGCATTGATAAGTTTATTTATATTGATACTATGAATGCTAGTATATGGGCTAATTTGTGTTTTCTATTTATTTCCCTTGCCTTTATTTTTTTCTTGTACATTTCCTTTCCTCTCATCTATTGGAATAAAAAAACTGCATATTCTATTTCATTTTCACAAATTTATCTTAAAATTTTAGTAAGTATATTTAACGCAGCAAATTCATGTTTTTACTTTTGTCCCAAACATTATAAGGAACTCAAAATACAGTAGTTGTATGGAGCATCTCCCATCCTCTATGGTGTTATTTTCTAGCATTTTAGTTCTATCTGGCTTTTTAATCTCTCTCAAAATAGTTTAAAAAATATTTTTAATAGTCAATACTCTTCGATTTTCCTCTTGTATTAACAATCATTGCTCACCACAGTTTTTGTATCTACTCCTCCCTCTAATTTGACCACACACTTAGGTAGTTACCTCATCAAACATGTTAAAGAAATAACTCCCACTCATTGTTTGTCCGAAAATGTCATTTTTGTTTATTAGGGTATAGTTGCTTTACAATACTGTTTTAGTTTCAAAGAAACCATAAACAAGATAAAAGACAACCCTCAGAATGGGAGAAAATATTTGGGAATGAAGCAACTGACAAGGGATTAACCTCCAAAATATGCTAATAGCTCATGTAGTACTATATATATATATATATATATATATATTTTTTTTTTTTTTTTTAAAGTAAAACCCAAGCAAAAAAAGAAAAAATGGGTGGAAAATCTAAACAGTCATTTCTTCGAGGAAGACATACAGATAGCCAAGAGGTACATTAAAAGATGCTCAACATCACTAGCTATTAGAGAAATAAAAATATCTTTGCTTTGCCTTTTCTCTTGAACGGAAGTTTAGCTACTTGTAGAATCCCACCCTGACAGCTGTTTGCAACAAAAAGTGATCCAGTACTTTGAAGATATTATCCCATGGTCTTCAATCTTTATTTTTGGTAAGAAGTTCATTTTCAGTCGGATTATCATTCTTTTATTTAAAGTATCTTTTTTTATTTCCTAGCTAATAGTAATAATACCTTCTCCTTGTCTTGGGTGCCATAACTCTACTGTCATGTCTCTAAGTGAGGATTCTGTTTTAATCTGTGGGCTTCCCTGTTAGCTCAGATGATAAAGAACCTGCCTGCAATGAGGGAGACCTGAGTTCAATCTCTGGGTAGGCAAGATCCCCTGGGGAAGGGAATTGCAGCCCATTCCACTATTCTTGCCTGGAGAATCCCATGCACAGAGGAGCCCAGCTGGCTACCCTGTCCATGGGGTCATACCATGTCCATGGGGTCTCAAAGAGTTGAACACGACTAAGTGACTAATATATACGTAAGATCACTGGGATTCCTGCCTCTGAGAATTGACGTGCATAACCAATTCTGGAAAATCCTCTGCCATTATCCTTTTAATATTGCCTCTTTTCACTCTACTTTTCCTTTCTGAAATTTTACTTTGATGCATTTTAGACTGCCTAAAATTATCATGCTTCTTGATTAAATTCTCTTTTACCTTTCAGGTAATTTCAGGTGCTACACTGCAGGTAATTTCCCAGATGTTATATTTTTGTTTACTGATTCTCCCTTCTACCATGCTTCAGTTCACTTCAGTTCAGTCGCTCAGTCATGTCTAACGTGTCTAACTCTTTGTGACCCCATGAATTGCAGCACACCAGGCCTCCCTATCCATCACCAAGTCCCGGAGTTCACTCAAACTCACGTCCATCAAATCGGTGATGCCATCCAGCCATCTCATCCTCTGTCGTCCCCTTCTCCTCCTGCCCCCAATCCCTCCCAGCATCAGAGTGTTTTCCAATGAGTCAACTCTTCACATGAGTTGTTTAGTGTGATCTTTATCCTTTGAATTTTAATTAAAATTTTTTCATTTGTAAAAAGAAACTTAAGTTTGGTTATTTTGTTTAGTTAGATTATTCTATTATACAGCATTATGTCTTCCATCATGTTTTACATTTCTTTTAAATAAAATACCTACTAATCATGGATAATCTTGCTTTCTAGCATCTTTCAGATTGCATTGTTTAGTGTGATCTTTATCCTTTGAATTTTAATTAAAATTTTTTCATTTGTAAAAAGAAACTTAAGTTTGGTTATTTTGTTTAGTTAGATTATTCTATTATACAGCATTATGTCTTCCATCATGTTTTACATTTCTTTTAAATAAAATACCTACTAATCATGGATAATCTTGCTTTCTAGCATCTTTCAGATTGCTCTATCACTTCTAGTTCTTGGAAGGATTGGAGACATTGAGGGCACGTTATTAACTGTGCCTATTGACTTTCCTGTGGTGAATAGTTATTTATCGTATGTGCAATGCTTTTCTTGCAAGTACATCTTAACATTTTTCAGGACAGCCTTTTCTTTTCTTTTCTTTTTTTTTTTTTTTTTGCCAAATGGTGATTTCTCACCTAGAAGGCTACTCATTGTTCAATTCTAGCTATATGTAAACCAAAACTATCACAGACTCTTCATCAACTGCAAACAAATGAACATGTTGGATAAACTATAACAACATCACAGTTTTAAAAACCTATCTGAAAGGAAAGAATAAAGGGTCTCTCTTTTATTGTCTGTAAGTCCCTTTAGCTCTGAATCCTTAATGGTTTTGTTTTTCCAAAATACCCAAGTGTTTCACCTGTGTGAGAGCTGTGTTCGTGGTAATCTCTGAGCTGAGCTTCTGCACTAGCCGGAAGTGTTCATTTGACTGTCACTGCCCATGTGGCAGGCTGGAGACTTATTTCTTTCTTTTTCTGCTCTTCCCTGAGCCCTGGGCAGAGCAAGCATGAAAGTGAAAGTGAAGTCGCTCAGTCGTGTCCGACTCTTTGTGACCCCATGGACTGTAGCCTACCAGGCTTCTCCGTCCATGGGATTCTCCAGGCAAGAGTACTGGAGTGGGGTGCCACTGCCTTCTCCAGGGGAATCTTCCTGACCCAGGGATGGAACCCAGGTCTCCCGCATTGGAGGCAGACGCTTTAACCTCTAAGCCACCAGGGAAGATCAGAGCAAGCGTAGTGCTGCTTTTCAAGTTGGTCCTGGTGGCTTATCTATGAAGGTCTTTCACAGAGTAAGTAACCTTCTAGGGTTCAATGCTAGTCTCAGTTCAAGCACCAGGCCTCATGGGGTCAAAGTCCACACTTCTTCTCTACATGTGAGCATCAGTGCTTCTCCCCAAGAATTGTAGGAAACCTTTCTAAATCTAATTGCCACCCTCAGATCAGGCTTCCTCTATGGTAACTCTAGGACTTCTCTTTTCAGTTTTGGCAGCTAGAGATTCCTTTTATTTATTTATTCCCTTTGGTAGGTTTTAGAAACTGCTGTGTTGTTAGTAATAGTGTTAGTGGCTCAGTTGTGCCTGACGCTTTGCAACCCCATGGACTATAGCCCACCAGGCTCCTCTATCCATGGAATTCTCCAGGCAAGAATACTGGAGTGAGTGGCCATTCCCTTCTCCAGGGGATCTTCCTGACCCAGGGATCCAACCTGAGTCTCCTGTGTTGCAGGCAGATTCTTTATCTTCTGAGCCACCAGGATTATCTGGAATTCTTATGTTGCAGCAAAAGTTGCAATAGTTAAGTGCTCCACATTACTAGAACCACCTGGTGTTCTATTTTCTATGTAAGAAATCACCATTCAGAAAAAAAAAAAAAAATCATCCTATCATTACATTTCAGTTCATTACATTTATAGAAGTTTATTAAAACATTAGATTTTTGTAATGAGTAAAACCTGGAAATACATATGTGAGTGTGTCCGATGGCATCCTCACCTCTAGGTAAGAGAAGTGTTCTCCAGCACATCAATCACTATTTATTTTTTTGTGTGTCTTAGTCCACGGCCACATTGTTTTAAATCTGTGTTTCGATAACGAAACTCTTCAAAATTAACATATGGAACTACACTTTTGCTAAACTATTTACTTCTCATTTCTTGTTTCCAGGTTTAGTTTAATATTATCCTTCACTTCAGCTACCATACTTTGTAGAAAACGCGTTCTCTTGCAGAGCCAAAGAAATGTAAAACAAAAATGACACACACACATGTCCCAAAAGTATCCATCTGTTCATTCACCCTTCTGGAATTTAGGAATTTTTTCATATACTAGTATGGAGACTTTTCCCCTGTAAGACTCATATCTTTGATATCTTGTGGGACCTGGTAAATCCATAACATAGCCTGAGATAAGTTCCAGGACGTAAGATAACATTTGCTATTTACAATTCATTCAATCCTCTTGACAATTGAGTGTTATTTTCCCTCTAAGAGAAAAGTAAAATGAATGAGAATGAAAATTAAGTGCTGGGAGTTGGCAAAATAGGACCTTTATGTTGGTGAATATTGAACACAGGGAGAATGACAAGTGACAGCCAGCTAGGAATTATATTTCATGGGAAGGTACTTTATAGCCAAATATAGACAGAGGGGATTGCTGCTCATTGAAATCCTATTTTCAAATATTTCTTAAGATGGTTAAGAGATATGTTTGTTTTCCTGTAGCCGAAGGCCCCCCAAACCCCATAGCGCCTGTATTTCTTGCACAGTTCAAGACCAGAACATTTCCCAACAATATCCCCTCAGCCGGAAGCTATATTTACTGAATCAACCCTAATTACAGCATTAGCTGAGGCTGTGAGGTCACATCTTTCTCAGAAGAAAAATATGATAGAATAGCATTGAAAGGTGTACATTACCATATGTAAAATAGATGACCAGTGCAAGTTTGATGCCCGAAGCAGGGCATCCAAAGCCAGGGCATCCAAAGCCAGGGCTCTGGGACAAGGGAGGTGGGTTCAGGATGTGGGGGGACACATATACTCCTGTGGCCAATTCATGTTGATGTATGGCAAAAACCAACACAATATTGTAAAGTAGTCATCCTCCAATCAAAATAAATAAATTCAGCTTTAAAAAATTTAAAGAAAGAAAAATATGAGATTAGAAATTTTGATCTGCTGAATTTGTTTCCCCACCCTAAGTACAGGTGATTTATCCAAGACGTACAAATAATGGTGCATTTTTGGTTCTCTATTGTAATCCTAAGAGCTACAAAAACAACATTAAGGCAGCTTCTAATATATGAACAGGTTGTATTTCTAAAATGCGTTCATAAATATAGAAGCGAGAATGAAGGAAAACGCCAGCTCAAAAACTAGGCAACAATTTAGTCCTTTGACAGTCACATGATAAATCAACCCACAAGGGATCAGAGCCAGCAGAGCAAAGTCACCTTAAGATGGCAGAACTTGGAACTTCCCTGGTGGCCCAATAGCTAAGACTCCGTGCTCCCAGTGCAGAGGGCCTAAGTTCAATCCCTGGTCAAGGAAGTGTATCCTACGTGCCACAACTAACAGATCCTGCATGCTGCAACTAACTAATAAATAAAAACTTTTTAAAGATGGCAAAACTTGAAGGTTCTAATGTTCTATGACACATGTATGCATGAATGAAATATAAATTGTTGTGATTTGGCAATTTATTGATTGTTTTCATCATAATCTAAGCCTTGATCCAGCAACCTTACAAGTTGTTCTAAACAGATTCTTAACTTACACAACGGGATCATGTCAGTGTTGCTTATAGAGAAAAGTAAGAAATAACCAATGTTTTGAGGTGGTTGTTTTTTTTTTTTTTTTT
>SJYX01004071.1:140099-151431 GCA_006410675.1 Oreotragus oreotragus | reverse complement strand
GCATATTGAGTGCAGCACTTTCACAGCATCATCTTTCAGGATTTGAAACAGCTCAACTGGAATTCCGTCACCTCCACTAGCTTTGTTTGTAGTGATGCTTTCTAAGGCCCACTTGACTTCACATTCCAAGATGTCTGGCTCTAGATTAGTGATCACATCATCATGATTATCTGGGTCGTGAAGATCTTTTTTGTACAGTTCTTCCGTGTATTCTATTTAACTTTATTAGGCAGGGTGAATTCTCCATATGGAAACTTAGGGAGCCCCATGTTTTGCTTTTCTTTAACCATTTTAGCAGGCTTCCCAGGTGGCACTAACAGTAAAGAACCCACCTGCAAACACAGGAGGCATATAAGAGATGTGGGTTCAATCCCTGGGTTGAAAAAATCCCCCGGAAGAAGGGTGTGGTAACATTCTCCAGTATTCTTGCTTGGGGAATCTCACGGACAGAGGAGCCTGGCAAGCTACAGTCCATGGGGTTGTGAAGAGTCAGACATGACTGAAGCGACTTAGCACACACGCACACATTCATTTTAGCACTTAATTCTCAAATCTTAGAACCTGGTTTTAAGATAAAACTTCTCTAACTCAGACCCTTCACAGGCACAGTGTCTGGAAGGGTTACTGATTTCTCCTCATTCTCTACTCTGTTCCCTCACTGTTCCCCTACTGTCCTGCCTTGTGAACTGTGGTTTCTGACCTGATCAGGCTTTTTGGGGGTGAGGTAGAAGGGAGCGGGGCAGGAAAAGTTTTGACTGGTTCTATAATGAGAGGAGCCTTGATCTTGAAGTTTGTTTGGAGGCTGAAGCTCTCTTTCTCTGTTTAGCCCTCTGCTGACCTCTCCCAAACCCCCTACTCCACTGAACTCATTTGAACGCATCTCCCAAGACTTTGTCATGTGTTCCTGCCAACAAGTCACCCTCTTCACAGAAAGCAGCCCATCAGACAGGGACTCTGTAAGTCCCCGGGCCCCCAGGAAATCCTCTCAGGCTGCATTTAAGATAGTCTGACCAGCTCTCCCTAACTGTGAGGCCACCTCTGGTCCATAAGAAATATGTACCTTCCTTTGCTCTGAGGGCAGGTAGTCTCAGCTTAGTGCATCTAGCCCAGCTCCACTTTGAAGTTTTATAAGCATAAGTCAGACATCAGCCTATTGTATCTCTCTGATGGAGGAGAACACATTTCAAATCAATTCTGAGCGGTCCTTGAAGCTTTGCTCTTTTAACCAAGCACTTGATGTGGAATGGAAAGCACCCAGTCCCCATATTGAGATGGGAATTCCCACAGCACACTGACTGTTCTATTCAGTAAAGTCTTTCTTTCTTTTTTTAATCTTTACCTATTTCTTTGGCTGCATCAGTCTTGGTTGTGGCACATGTGGCCTTCATTGCAGCATGCAGGATCTTTCACTGTGGTACATGGGCTCCTCTAGCTGGGGCATGTGGACTCAGGATTCTAGCTGTCACTCTCAGGCTTCGTTGCCCTGCAGTGCGTGGCTTCTTAGTTTCCTGACCAGGGATCGAATCCTGGTCCCCTGCATTAGGTGGATTCTTACCCACTGGACCCCCAGGGAAGTCCCAGTGAAGTTTTCCTAAAGTTCTTCTCAGTCTTAATTCTTGTCTTTTCATGATGTGAGGGAGGGGCCTAAGAACTATGAAACTCAGTGTTTTAGCATTTCCCTTGAAATCCCCATCATGTGGAATGTCTTAGTTTCCCTTCCCTGACTTTGCCGTGCACTGCATCTCTGTATCTCAGTGGAAATTTCACGCCACACCTGGGGATGTGAACGGTCCTTATCCAATAACTCCAGCCCTCTTGATAATGTCGGTACAGAAGTTTTGGGGAAGACTTTGTCTATAGAAAAGGAATTCCTGAAGTTAAGTTTATGAGCAAGGTCTTTAGACAACTGAATGCTTTGTTGGGGGGTGGGGGATGGGGAGTGAAGAATATGATTTCTGCTTGCGAGAGGGAGAAAGCAAACACAGATTGGAAATAGGGGAGAAAGTGCATGGCTGACTAACGTAGCTTAAAGACCAAGATCTCCAAGGAAAAATACATCTAATATTCAAGTGTAATGGCCTTCACATCCTGAACTTGAAGTCCGCTACACATCAAAAACTCCTTGTTTGGATGATTTGTTGTTACCATCCAATCAAGGAAAGAGCCTTATTTCCACATTTGGGTCTATGGCCAAAGCAAAATAAAGGAACAGCTGTAAGCTGAAGAGTAGAGAATGGAATTCAGAAGAAGCAGGAAGTTAGAGTCACAGGTGATCATTAGAATGTGAGATCCTGGGAAGTTGCCAAAATCCCAAGAAAAGCAATGAAATGAAGGACCAAGGCATCTTATCTAGATAATAAAGAGCAGAGAGACCCAGTTGACATCTGGCTTATGCATGCAAGTATACATATTAAAATGTCTGGAAGATGTTAACCGTGGTTATTGCAGAATGGTGGGATTATAAAAGATCATTATTTTCTTCTTCATATTCCCCCACTAATATATGTTTTTTAGATTCTTCTACCATGTTTTTGTAATTAGAAAAAAAACAAATTGGAGTTTAAAGGGCAAAGCAAAGAAAAGAAAAAATATGAATCAGAACCAGGTGAGTCAAGGCGACAGGAATCCATGGGCTCTACATTGGCGAGTCCATCCTCAAGGTAATGACCTGTAGGCCATTACACTTTTAAATGGAAAACAGTAGATTACTATTTTGTTTGATATGTGCATTGCTCTCTGAGATTAGGTAACAGGCATCCACCCTGATCAAATAATAAAAAATGAAAACAATAATTTTCAAAAATGTATTTCCCTTAAGAGCCAAGAAAGCTAAGGAACAAACATCAAACTGTAGTGACTTCAATAAGGAAAATGTTCCCTTATGGGGCCACTGGATAGCAAAACACCACCTTTCCTAAGACATATCTTGGTGGGTGTTGGGAAGGTGGGAATATTTTGGCCCCTAACAACAACACTAGGCATCGTGATGGGGCTTATCCTCAGGTTCCATCCTGTTAACTGTTCTTTGATTTTCACAGAATCGTCCTCAAATGTCTAGCATTTCCTCAGTGGTACAGTGGCAGTGGGGAGGGTGATTGCTTAGAGGGCAGGTCTTCCAATGATCATGGTAGGTGGCAGCCAAGGTTGTAGGTGCTAATGGATGGAGTTGTTTGCAAAGCTAGTGTCACTTGTCAACGAGAGTGATTACCAAGTAACCACACTTGGAGAGAAGAGGTACATCTTGCCCAGTGTGAGGAAAGGCCATACCCTCCACCTCTATCAGAAATATAGACTTTGGAGGGGACATGCCAGTGCCCTGACTCCTTCCAGAAAAGAGTTGTGGGTCAGACAAGTAGGGCATACTGATAGATGGAGAGAAAAATAAAGGGGAGAGAGAGAGAGGGCAGGAGGAGAACAGTGAAGAGCTTTCACCAGTTCAGTCTAATAATTAAAAAAAAAAAAGTTGACAGAAGTGACACCAGATAACACAGTGGTACAAGCTTGGGCTCTACAGCCTGATTGTTCGAATCTGAGTCATGACCTCACAACTTACTGACCAAGAACTTGTTTCTTAACCATCCTTATTTGTGAAGTAAGGATCATTGGGAGCCTGTCTCAGAGGTTATTGTGAACGTTAAATAAACTTTCTTGGGTAAAGTGCTTACCACACAATAAATGATTGATAGATGTCAGCTCTAAGGACAGGTATTAAGGCTTGTGGCTGGGCTGTCAAGGCCCCCACCCCTTTATCCCACTTTCTAACTGACTTTCCTTCCTAGGGCCCCCCTTGTTAACAACCAGGCACCAGTCTTCCTACCTCTTGTCTGAGATTGGAGTTCTTGATTTAATGGAAGTCATCAGAATCTGCCTGTTTCATCAACACTAAGCTGCCAGATCACCCAGACATTTTGCACTGGTCTTCACCAGCCAAGAAGAAGGATAATTATGTAGGCTAAGTTTGTCCTTTTATCCACCCAATAAGCTCCCCAAACATGGTTTAGTATTAGCCTATGACTGGGAAAAGACAGCTTCTTTTCCCTTCTTTCTGAATGTGTGAAAGAAGTCAAAGATTATTTAACATCACTTTTGAATGTAACATTATCTAAATGCAGTTAAAGAATCACTAGTTCCATAAGAGGTTAGTGTGTAAGAGATAACACAGGGAAAAAGCAAAATGAAAACAAAGCAAATTTCCAGGTCAAAACAGTTTGAGAAATGTTGGATTAAACCAAACAAAATAAATCTATTTATCGTGGGAGTTCTCAGACTTTTCTACATGCCTATGTAGATATGCAGGATTGTATTATGGAATACTGTATTTTCCAAATTAATCTGGGAGAACTTTTAAATAAGAAATCTTTTTTTAATGAGAAATATTTCTGTATTAATATTATTTTGAAGTCCTACTCTACTAACTTTTGGTGAAATTTTTAAATATATTTGATAAACTCTGTACAAAACATTTTGAGATGACATGGAAAAGGGGCAAAATATGATGAAAATAAGTTTCTGTGTAAGTTATTGTTAATAACAGAGTTTGTGATAGGAAAAGTCTAAAAGTAGTGATCCCAGTGAAAACCAGGTGAGAGGTTTCCTGAATCGTGTGTGTGTGTGTGTGTACACAAGTGTGTCTAAGGACGTATCTGTGTGTTTTAAAACAGAAATATAAGAGCCTTTAATTCCCTACATTATTTATTGTTTCGGTCCATGGTCTTAGAGGAACATGAAGCATGGTATTAAGAACTGTTCTTGAGAAATGACCACCTGGAGGTAAGGAAAGGCAGAAGGAACAGGTATAAGTTAAATAAATGAGTTTAATGGGGAGACCAGAGTAATCATTTTTCAGTAGACAAAGTGGTTTTTCATGGCTCTGGCAGGAAACCAGCTATCGTAGGGTTTCAGGGCACTTCACTTTAAAAAATTTGTTAACCTTTCAAAAAGTTTGAAACAGTTTTAGTTTTATAGAAAGTTGTGGAATTGGTACAAGAGTTCCCACGTGCCCCAAGCCCAGATTCCACTACTATGACACACTTTTCACAACTAATACCTTGTTATTCATCAGCGTCCCTAGTGTACTCATATTCCCTTCCTTTCTATTTAAAACCCTTTTTCCTTTCCCAGGACACCACATTATATTTACTTACAGGTTTCTTTGGGCCCTGCTTGGTCGTGACAGTTCCTCAGGCTTTGTGTCTGATGACTGACTCTGGCAGCTTTGAGGAGTCTATTCAGGCATTCTGTAGACTATTCCTCAGTGGGAATTGGTGTGATGTTTTTCTCATGAGTAGCTGGGGGTTATGGGTGTGGGGGAGGGAAACCGCACAGATAAATATGTTCTCATCACATCATATTTTCAAACCTGTCAAAGAGATGGTGGCAAAGACTCTGTGTCCACCAAAGCCTGTTCCTACTTTTACCTAAGGATATAGCTGGCCTACATTTTGTAGTCTCCCTTGCAGTTAGTGAGGCCATTAACCTGAGTCCTAGCTCACAAAATCCTTATTCTGTAACCACAACAAACCTCCCTTGGATTTTCCATATTATTTCCTCATTCCTCACATCCTGGCCTAATGCAAAGACTTGAGTGGAGCAGTCTGAGACCCTGGAAAGTGGCAAAACAACAAGAAGGAAGGATGCTGGGTCTCTGAGTAACCCTGCAGAACACAAACCCAAGTGGCCTCCAGTACACTGAGATGGGAAGAAAAAGTTAACCTAGTCAAGCCATTCAGGCTTGGGGCTTATAAGGAATAGAAGTTAACCTTCCCTGAATGAGATGGAGACAATCAAGATAAAACTGTCTGCTGAGAGTTTGATCACAAGACTGAGAAGAATCCATTTTTGAGTGAAGCCCTTTTCCCTTTGTCAATCTGGCCAGACAGGGTGTTTTCATAAAGAACCAATTTTATGAGCACCCATTCCTTTTAACAACAAATGCTCCTAGTCTGGAGGACTCCCTAAAACACCAGATCTTTGAAGCCAGTCTAACTGAATGCAGACATCGGGCAGAGAAGGGGGTCTTTCCTGAGGACATCCTTCCTGGCACACCCCAACTCATACTGCCACACAGAGCCTGGGGACCTTTTGTGTCAATGGAGGAAGCAGGAAAGAGATTTAGGGGGATATGTGTAAATGGATTCTTGGGTTAAAATAGACAAATCTGGTAATGAAGTCTCTGTGACTATGTTTCCCACACGGTGGAGAGTTCACACCGGGTCTGCTGTTGTCTCAGGAGTTCATTGTCTGGAAGGCTCCATCAGGAACTGCCCATGGACAGTCTTGATACCTCAGTGTGGTTGAATAGAAATGGCTAAATGCCAGTGTCACCTGAAGGATGGGAAACTGAAACATCCATTCATTCCTACCTAGTTCTCCAAAGCTGAGTGATATAAAGAATCACCTGGGGAGAACTTAAAAATCTAGAATTTAGGGCTCTGCTTTCAAAGATTCTGACTCATGAGGTCTGCAGTCAGGCCTGGGAATCTACACTTTAAAAACACAACAGGCTCTAATGATCAGCAAAGTTTGAAAGTGTCTGGTCACAACCATTTCCAGCAATCTACACTAATTTATTTCACTGTGTCAATTGCTTAAAATCAGCATGTACACCTACACACACACAGACCCATCCACACACACACACGCACAAGTGTGTACATGCCATCGACCCATGCAAACTGAAAAACCTCCATTCACGCCACTATCAATTAATCGGTCTTCTTTCTGAGACAAGAGCCTATTATTTGAACTCCATCTCAAATTTATAGTCCATCTTTTCACTTCTGAGTCCTTCAGTGACCATCAGACTGTTGCGGAGAAAAAGTCTTCTCAATGTTTAGGATCCACAGCAGTATCTCCTGCCTGTAATTCTCTCTCCTTCAATTAAAAGGCTCTGCCTGCAATGATACCTTTTTGTTTTTAAAGTAACAATTCTGGGAATTCCCTGAGAGTCCAGTGGCTAAGACTCCATGCTTCTACTGCAGCAGGCGCTGATTCAGTCCCCGGTCGGCCAACAAAGATCCTGCAAACTGTGAGGCCAAAAATGAAAAAAAATTTTTTTTAATTTTATAAAAGCACAATTCTTAGGTATGTTATCGGGAAATGAATAGATTTCCAGTACACTCCATACAGTGACTAATTGTATGTTATGCATTTTCATTTGGTCTTTCCCAATTTCTCCCACCTGCTCTATGGGTCCTGTGAATTCTGTGTCAGACCTCTAGTGCATTATGTCTGCCACCTTCCTCCAACTACCAGTAAAATCAATCTAATAATTAAACCAGAAAGGGAATTCAGAAAATTGAGGAACAATTTTCTTAGGGAGGCTGTGTGGCTGTACAACTCTGCCTTATTTCCTTTTCCCTTGTTGAAAAAATCATTTTTTTAGTCATCGGTTCAAACTGATTCCTGGGATGAAGGCCAACTTCGGTAGCTTTTCTCTTCAGAGATCATCACCTCCAGCCTGGCAGTCACATCTCCAAGTCCTCTCAGTGGCCTGGAAGAACCTGGAACCTACCCAGAAAGGTGGAGATTCTTTTACAGTCTTCAGATCCATTTTACTAACACATTTAATGGTTTTCTAGTACGGACATCACATGAGTTGACTGAAAAGTAAAATGCCCTTTCTCACTTCTTAAATTTGACATGAGACTGAGGGGGTGGTGATGAATGAATTAATAAAAATATCTAAATTTGATGTTTCTTTTTTGTTTTCAAGTAGCTACTATACATGATGATCAAACTTCTATTGAGTCACCAGAAGTTCCACCAGAATGTTTACCATTCCAAATCAATCCATTCACCACATCCTCCACCCCACCCCAACACACACACACAAATGTACTCATATTTACCACTTAGGATTTTTTTTAAATAATTAGATTCACATGCAGTTGGAAAAATTCACAGAGTGATCCCGGGTACCCTTCATGCAGTTTGCCTCAGTGTCTTCATTTTATGTAACTCTATTTCCATATTAAAACCAGGAAACTGCATTAGCACAATGTTATTATGCACACTTAAAAAAAAAAAAATCTGCTTCTCTAGGCAAAGCCTCCTTCTCAGAAGCCAGTGACTTTCACCAAATCAACATCAAGTCACACCAACCCTCCCGTGTGAGCCCAGGTTAGTGGATTCAGTCAAATGTTTTGGCTTGTCTTTGAGTTGAATTATTTAAAATTTGGTTCCACAAATTTTACAGATCAGCGATTTGGATATGGTTTGAGGGGACAGTTTATCACTTCCCATCTGGATCACTCCTTCTCAGCTGTGGGGGCTCAGACCTGGCTGTACTTGGCTCAGGCGAGGGCAGCATGAGGGTGGGGTGTGGGGTCTTCTGAAAGCTCCATTGGCCCCATGCAAGTTCACTGCCTTAGCCAAGAAGACTCAGAGAGCTGAGAGTTGGACCCCTGAGCTTCTCAGGCACAACTCCCTCTGTGATGTGCTCTCTCCTCAGGTTGCCTCCATCATGGCTGCTTCAGGGAGGATATACTTCTTACCTAGCAGCTCAGAGCTCCCAACACATGTGGGAGAGACTAAGAGAGAAACAGAGAGACACTGCAAGCTCTTTATGGCCCAGCCTCAGAAGGCACGTAGCCTCAAGTCCACAATATTTTATTTATCAGGGTAGTTACCAAAAGGCAGAGTTTCAAAGACAGTGGCTTTAAACCCCACCTTTTGTGGAAAAGTGCCAAAGTTTGGGAAGAGTGTGTGAGACAAGAAATATTGCTGTGAGAGATTAGGAAGATAAACCAGTGGGAAAAAACTGAAGGAATGGTTCTCTTTTTTTCCAAAGCTGCTAAAATACATCAGGACCAAAATTTTATTAAGTAGGTCTTTAAAATTCTGTCAGAATATTTGCCCTCCTACGTTAGCACACATCCACAGCCACACACACATACGCTCGTGAAGTCGCACATCTGTACGTGTGTACAGACAGACAAAGTCCGATGGTTTCAGAGCAGATGGAGAACAAAAAGCCCGGCAATGAGTGTGCCCAGTCCAGACAAACGATACTTACATACACATCCAAATTTGAAGAGAAAATCCATTTCTTTAAGTTTCAAACACTGTGATAGCTATAAAGCAAAAAAAAAAAAAAAAACTCTGATCACCTAGAAGGTTGAGATGGGGGAGGTGGGAGGGAGGTTCAAGAGGGAGGAGACACGTGTATCCTTACAGCTGACTCATGCTGTTGTACAACAGAAACAAACACAATATTGTAAAGCAATTATACTACAATTAAAAACAAATTTAAAAAATAAAAACTTGTCTCAAAGTTCTAAAATAATACATGCATATGTACACCTATGCATACATAGACATCACCTTTTTCTTTATAAATTACTGTATTTTAATCTCTGTCCTCAGCCAAAGCATCCTCTCAGAAGTCAGAGTTGAGTAACTGACTGTCCGTGAATCCAGCATCGAGACACTATCATCCCCTGATGGAAGCCCAGACTGGTAGGTTCAGCCAAATTGTTTTTGGTTTGTCTATGAACGGGATTGTGGATCCCAAGAGGAGGAACTGAAATCATCAAACTAATTTCACATCATGTACTAAGAAGAATACAGTACCACATGAAGGAGCTGAGTGATTAGTTTACCAAGCCGTCCGGCTCCATGTAAATGACCTGTGATAAATGGCTGGTCAGCCAAAGGAGCAGAAATCAGGCAGTATTTCCGCAGTTTGAAGTGAAAGGCCATTTGTGTTTATCATTGTTCTAAAACAGCACAGTCGATTGCGTGGGACAAAACTTTCTGCAATCACAGAAGTGACTTTTTAGTTAAAAAAAAAAAAATCCCAGTGTAAGACTTTATCAGACATTCTTTACTTGGACTATTGATGGTGGCTTGCAGATAGCCTTAGTGTGCTGGCAGCCACGAAATTTATACAGATATGTACAAGCTTTCTGAATGTGGAAATACTTAAACAAGGTCAAGTTCTTTTGCCTTTTATTTAGAATTTTTGTCATAGATCCTGAGAGTCCAAAAGAACGCCTGTAGCTTGATCAGGATATGTTTCCTGATTTTGAATACTTTTGCCTTATTATTTCATTTTAATTTTAATTTCTCTGGGTATAAGATTAGTGTAATTGAATGGACAATCTTCTTACCTAAAACCTGCATAAATCTTAGCATAACCCTGCCTAGAAAGAATTGAAGTAATCACAATGTAAATGAGGCATTTGGATAGACTCATGCTTCTTACAAGTCATGATTATCTAATGAATTTATCATCATAGTCCCTGGATTGATGTCATTTGTCATTTTTTAAGTACTTGCTATGTGCAGGTACCATGCTGAGAACATTAGGTTACACGGCCTCTTTGATAATGACAAATTTCAAATAATAATAGCAGCTGTGCATATATTATTATTCCCATTCACGGGTAAGGATACGCAGCTCCTAAAGACTGACGAGCTTGACCAGGGCCACAGAGTCATGGAACGGGGTCAAACCGTTGCCGTAAGTCAGGCTAATGCCCTCCCCTTTACAGAGACAGAAAGGCAATAAGGAACTTTTGAGGTGATGGGAAGAAACACGGTGGAGTGTGAGCTCAGCAAGTCTGGACGCTCAAGAGGAGTGTAAGTAAACACTTACGAGTGAGGGAAAGTTCACTGGAGCTAGTGCGGGAGGGTCCCTAGGCCCTGGAAAGAGGCTGGTTCCGGGAAATTTCCACACTTGAGAAGCTGGGGAATCATTATTTTTCCAGCTGAATGGCAAATAACTACGGTTCTAACTGTCTTGATTTGGCCTCGCCGGTTATTGGTTGACCTGGGGCTGCACTCAAGAAAGAGACCAGAGTGAAGTATGAAGGAAAACAGGGAAAGAACGTAAAATATAATTGATGAAAGGAGCTGGGTGTAATGCAGGGAAGAGACAGTAGCTCTGAAGTCACGTTGTAAAGAACAAAACTAGCTGATCTGAGGTTGGAAAGAGGAGAAATTCTCCCACTGATGCAATTCCCAGCGACTTGCACTTGTGTACACAAGTGTACTTCTGTGAGTCCGAGTCTCCGTAGTTGGATATGTGTGGGTGGGTCTGGAGCAGTTCCCGTAACCTGTCCAAGTTTAACTGGGATGGGGAGGGCGGTGGTGGGACCACTTACTCTGCTTCCTGTCCCACGGGATTACAATTCACTCACTTTCCTCACCTCTCATTTTATCTTATCTAGTTTGCTCCAGATCCTCTAACACAGTGCTTTTCAAACTTTAACATGCTTATGAATCACATGGGGAAGATTGTGAAAGTGCAGATTCTTCTTTAGTAACCCCGGGGTGAGGTCTAAGTCTCCATATTTCTCACAAGGCCCTGGGGGTTGTGGGTGCCCCC
>SJYX01004071.1:61913-139076 GCA_006410675.1 Oreotragus oreotragus | reverse complement strand
GATGGGGGGGTGGGGTGGGGGGGTGGGACCACTTACTCTGCTTCCTGACCCACGGGATTACAATTCACCCACTTTCCTCACCTCTCATTTTATCTTATCTAGGTTGCTCCAGATCTTCTAACACAATGCTTTTCAAACTTTAACATGCTTATGAATCACATGAGGAAGACTGTGAAAGTGCAGATTCTTCTTTAGTAACCCCGGGGTGAGGTCTAAGTCTCCATATTTCTCACAAGGCCCTGGGGGTTGTGGGTGCCCCCTTGAGTCATGGGGTTCTGAACCATAAAGTTGTCTTAGCACAGGAAAACAAGGATGGTAACTGTCTCAAGAAAACAGCCTTCTCTCTGTCTTCCCCTTCTTGTTGGGTCATTACACACTGTTTTCTGTAGGTTCTAATTTGTGGCAAAGGCAGAGGAAAGGATGGACAACAGGTAGCACAGTCCTAGGCTCTTCTCGAGGCGGCTTACTCTCCAGCCTCCTCTCTCTGTCTGAGCCCATCTGGATGGCTGGCTTTCCTTAATCTCCAGAGGGAATCCCTCCCCAACAGCTGCTTCCTCCTCCTGCATCTCAACCAGTGCTGTTACAGAACAGTTAGACTCTAGAGCTTGGAATGGAGCATGAGAAATCAGCTGAGCCCAACCTTCCACCCTCAGCTGGGGGATATCTAAACCATCCAAAGAGAGAGAGATTGCCTATTCTTCACCCCCAAACCACCATTTTTTTTTCTTTTCCCTCTTCTTCTTATCCATTCATATTTTCAAACATCAGCATGCACCTGGTTCATTTGGAGACTCAGTCATCAAGATCACATTTGGATTAATTTGGTTCCAGATCAAACATTCCAACTTCGCACTTTTATCCCATGATTTCCTAATGCTCTTGAATGACACATCATTTTATTTTTCCCTTTGTTTTTCTCTTTCAACTAATTTATTTAATGGGTCCAAAATGGGTGATTAGACCATAAAAACATGTGGTATCCTAATTGGATTTTGAAAATGTGTAAACATGGCCCTCCAGTGGCCTTCTATTACCATCTGGACTAAATAGAAACTTCTGACCATTGATTCCAACTCCCCTCCACCTGCCCCACCTCAGTGCCCCTCTCACGTGTTCTTGCTCTCCAGGGTTTCTCTGCTCCAGTGAAGCTGGGCTTCTGGTTTTTCAGAACCCATTTCTCAATTTCTGCCTCAAGGCCTCTGTCTGAACACAGATGAGGAGAGAGTTTCTACTTTCCATTCTCGACACCTTTCAGAAGTGTTTTCAGATTTCAGCTCAAGGTTGGTACCTCTAGAAATATTTCCAAAATTAACCCCGTCCACTCATTAGTCCTCTGTGACCTCCTGGTCCACTTCCGTGCATTCTGATTATTTTAGCAAAATTTGTGTTTTCAGTCAGTTCAGTTGCTCAGTTGTGTCCAACTCTTTGCGACCCCATGAACCCCAGCATACCAGGCCTCCCTGTCCATCACCAACTCCTGGAGTTCACCCAAACTCATGTCCATTGAGTCAGTGATGCCATCCAACCATCTCATCCTCTGCCATCCCCTTCTCCTCCTGCCCTCAATCTTTCCCAGCATCAGGGTCTTTTGAAATGAGTCAGCCAAAGTATTGGAGTTTCAGNCCCCAGCATACCAGGCCTCCCTGTCCATCACCAACTCCTGGAGTTCACCCAAACTCATGTCCATTGAGTCAGTGATGCCATCCAACCATCTCATCCTCTGCCATCCCCTTCTCCTCCTGCCCTCAATCTTTCCCAGCATCAGGGTCTTTTGAAATGAGTCAGCCAAAGTATTGGAGTTTCAGCTTCAACATCAGTCCTTCTAATGAACACCCAGGACTGATCTCCTTTAGGATGGACTGGTTGGATCTCCAGGCAGTTCAAGGGGTTTTCAAGTGTCCTCCAACACCACAGTTCAAAAGCATCAGTTCTTTGGCACTCAGCTTTCTTTATTGTCCATCTCTCACATCCACACATGACTACTGGAACAACCATAGCCTTGACTAGATGGACCTTTGTTGGCAAAGTAATGTCTCTGGTTTTTACTATGCTGTCTAGGTTGGTCATAACTTTCCTTCCAAGGAGTAAGTGTCTTTTAATTTCATGGCTGCAACCACCATCTGCAGTGATTTTGGAGCCCAAAAAATAAAGTCATCTACTATTTCCACTTTTACTCATGTATATTTACCTAGCTTGTTGAGTCAGTAACAAAAGCTAACTGCAGGCTTCTTATATGCTGGGTTCTAATCCAGGTACTGGGATCATAGTGAACAAGCAGGCAGGATTCTTAATATCAAGGAATGTACCTTCAATGCAAAGGTGGAGAATGAACTGAAAACAAGTAAACAATAATTTCAGATGGTGAAAAGTCCTTGCTATTAGGTGCTATAAGGAGATCAGACAGGAAGTCAGCTTACTTTTGATTTGAACTCTCTGAACTTAAGAAAAAACTAAAAGAGCATTTCACATACTGAGCAAACACTTGCAGACTCACTTTATTTAGATATACACATTAAAGTTTGTGTGTGAATAAAACATGTTGGACTAAGTCTCAAGGGAAAGTTCTTCATGAGGTTATTCAAGCCTGGGAAATGTCACTAGGAAGACTAACCACTGATTTCATTGGTGAGAATACCATAGTTTTCAGTGTAGCCCAGAGTTTCACAAACCTGAATCTCTCATTAGTTTCCCAAACTTTAATTGGATTTATCTGGGGTACTTGTTAATACTCCAGATGATTCTGCTGCAATTGACCTTTTAGGACCACATAATTAAACACTGTGCTATAACAGTTTAATTGATAGCTATCAAGACACTGTCTTGCCTGGAGAATCCCAGGGTTGGGGAGCCTGGTGGGCTGCTATCTATGGGGTCGCACCTGTCTCTTATACACATCTAGATGTGTATAAGAGACAGGTCCAAGGGACTCTCAAGAGTCNTTAATTGATAGCTATCAAGACACTGTCTTGCCTGGAGAATCCCAGGGTTGGGGAGCCTGGTGGGCTGCTATCTATGGGGTCGCACAGAGTTGGACACGACTGAAGCGACTTAGCAGCAGCAGCATCAAGACACTGAGATGGACCGATGGATGGGGAGAAGGATGGAGGAAGAATGGATACACAGATGACCCAGAGGTCTTTAGGCTTTAAGTTAGTAGCTGAATTCACAAGAGGATTCTAAACAAGTGGTGTGTGATGACTCGATCTTGATCTGTCCTGTGGCTCATTGCCTGTGATCTGGGAAACTGAGCTCAACTCGGTCTCCTTCCTCAAATTTTCATGAAGAAAATGCACATTCTTTAAGCCCTACATATAAAAGTTATTTCAAGACTGGTGAAAACGGGCTGTATGAAATATAATCTTTCATTCAATTGTCCCTCGCTTACCACAGAACTTGCATTTTTTGGAACCGCATTTCCTCTCATAAAAGTCACTTTTAAGTCATGTCCAAATTTGCCAGTATAACAAGATATTTAATACCATTGGAATCAGAGGTATCTTTCTATTCTAACAAGACCCATAAGACATCATCATACATGAGGACCAGACACTACCCTTTAGGGTGTCTGAGAAGCAGCAAGACGGTCCCACTGCCATCAAGCACTATCCTACCAGGCCCTCCCTCCCCTAGAGAAGAGAGCTTAGGCAGGGCCATGTGGGAAATTCAGTACCCTGGTACCAGTCTGCTCTCAAGGAGCCAAGAGTGTGTTTCCTCTTCCAAAACAAAGTGAGGGGGCTCCAGAAGAATCACTTGTAATGACTGGGATACTTGCATTAAAGGGAAGTTGGCTTCTCATTCTTTAATTGGAGGTCTTCTGAACTCCCAAAGCTGTCAGACCCTCCCTAGGTTGTTTCCCTAGAGGGGTGAATGCCAGAGTTCTTAGAAGAGCTTGATGCGTTAGCCCTGAGGTGTGGCAAAGCTTGTAGGAATATGCAACCTGTGCCCTTCATTCAGTCTAGAAATTTCTGAAGGCATGAGTATCAACTTGGAGGGACTATGATAGAAATATCTAGGACGGGCAGGACAATCTCTAGCCTACCTAGTTTTCTTTCATGTTTGAATGATATGAAAGAGGACCCCAGCCTTTCACTGGCTCCACCTATGGGAGCTAGATATTAGTGAAGGAGGTGGATGCTGGAGCCAGGGGATTCCTTCAGGAGCCACCAAGTCAGGGTCTGGGATGTGCACAGAGAACTAATGGCAGATGAGGCTGAATTGGGGAGGGTGGGGGAAACTTAAAAACCCCCATAGGACACCTATGGGGAAACACCAAGTAGTAGGTGGAATCAGGAAAAATCAGAACAAAGTCCAGAGGTACCTCCCTTCCAGAAGCAAGTAGGCAGTTAAAGAAGGCTTCTTAAGTCCCCCAGCTCTCCTCCAGGCTCCCAAGTAGTAAGGTCTAGAGGAGGAACAGGACAGCATTGATCCAGAGCCAGATCTTGGCCCCAATCCTCTTTCTAAACAGTCAGAGTCACAGCACTAGCTGTAAATTGGATATGCAATTAAGGGTTTAAATTAAGCCACACTAAGTTTTAATTACCAAATGTGACCAGGAAGTTATGGAATACACCCAAGATTTTGTTAAGGGAGGAGAAAATAGTGGCTTCTACATAGCACAATTGAACACAGATTTAAAAAAAAAAAATACATACAGCTATTTCAGTTTTCTTTGGCTTTTCAGTTGTAGTTCCTCCAGGACCCCATTGTCATAGAGGTTTTTATTGAAAGCAATTTTCATGCTCTCTTGGTCAAATAATCCAAGAATGTTAATTTCCCTTTTCTTTTCCTTACTTTTTGCATACTTCTGGGATTGCATAATGTAGTTTCAGTCATTGATCACCCCATATTAAATCTTTCCCTAAAAGTTCAAAGTCAAGTATTTGGTCATTTTCAAGAGAATCTATCTGGCATTGAAGGCTAGGTCTCCAGATTGAAGGGATTAGATGACACGCCAAAGCATTGCATCTGGTTCTCTGGGTGATAGCCTCAGGCATGCACACAGCAGGAAGGATGCTTCAGCCAGGCTTGAAGCAGCGCATGAGCCTCCATTCTGAGCACATGCTTGAGCTGACCTCTGTTTATATTTAGTCACTCTGGTATATACTCAGCTTTATTCTGGATTAAGGAGGCCTTCACTTGAGGTAAAATACTTTTAGAAAAGTATTTTTCAGTGAGAGCAATCTCTAGTGATCAAACCAGATTGCACAGACGGTAGAACACAGTATGTTATTCTACAATCAGTAGAATAACAGTAAGTCTGGTTAGTGCACAACTCGAGACAGGAGCCTCCCCGCCTTTACTTTTATGTGATGGCTCTTGCACCAAAATCTTCGTTTTATTGTCACCAAAGTTAAAATGGAAAAATAAATACGCTTGAAAATGAAATATTTGTTTTTCTGCTCTTTAAGCCTAAATTATGAATCTCTAAGCCTAATATTTTTCTAGATCAGTCAAATAATTTTTTTTCCAGGAGCTTTCTGAGGCCCCTCTTCTTTAAATTTATGGCAACAGTCTAACAAATTAATAAAGATGCAATTTAGAATGGATTCCTTCACTTCAGTGGATGACTATGTAACTTTCAGAAATCGTTCCACAATCTTAAAATAGTCACGCTTCAAACAGCCAAGATAATCAATAAATGCCATTCCATGTGATCATTCCTATGACTGCCAAACTATGAAATCTTAATATCTAGGGGGAAAAAAAAAATAAAGAGCAAGACAGGTAAATATTCAGGATAAGACCAGAAAATGGAAGCAGGAGACTGGTCAGATTCTACATCAGTCAGTTCAGTCCAGTCACTCAGTCATGTCCAGCTCTTTGCAAACCCATGAATTGCAGCACGCCAGGCCTCCATGTCCATCATCAACTCCCGGAGTCTACTCAAACTCGTGTCCATCGAGTCGGTGATGCCATCCAGCCATCTCATCCTTGGTCGTCCCCTTCTCCTCCTGCCCCCAATCCCTCCCAGCATCAAGGTCTTTTCCAATGAGTCAACTCTTTGCATGAGGTGGCCAAAGTATTGGAGTTTCAGCTTCAGCATCAAAGTCCATTCATATCTGGAAGTCTATTTCATTGACTTAAGCCTGGAATCAAAGACCCACTATCATCCCCTTGAGAATCTGAAACCTGAAACAAGCATATTTCTTTAAGCACCTTTGTAAAAGTGCTTAATTTTCCATGAGAACTCACTGCCTTGACCTGGCTCCTGGAATTCAAGAAAATGGTGGAATGACTTTTAGGAACTTCAAACTTTATTGTTTCTGATGGCAACCCAATGCGTTTTCCATTGTAAAAAAAAAAAAAAGTGGGCAGGGTGGAAAGATGAGGTATTTTGCACTCAAGTAGCTCTTTCTAAGCAGAGAATGAGAGCAGCCCTCTTTGCCCTGGTGAGAGCCTCACATTCTATATCTTGTTGGTTCAGAGCGTCTTTGTTTCAAGCCCAGCCCCTGGTTGAGGGTCAGCTAACGAAAGACAGAATGAGGTTCAAATTCTTTAATTAGTTTTGTCAGTGATTCTCTGTGGTTGGCAATAAAAGAAATACTTTCTGGGAGATCAAGTTCTCACACTGGAACTTTGGATAGGATAAAGCACTTTGAAAGGCCAAGATCATTTTCAGCCTATTGTTCTAGCCGGGCTCTGAACTGGGATTTTTGCTAAAGAGCTTTGGAGCCAAAATTTTTATGTCACCCCCACAATCATGACACCAATAAGAATCTCTCTTTCAGACATTAATGCACAGAGACCTGCCATCTTAGAAGGACTTCATGATACATTGAGCCAGTTGAGAGAAAAACAATTTTTTTGTTTGGGAACATTGTGAATGAGCACAGTCTGGGATACAAATTCCCTAAAATGCTCAGAAGTCAAATCCTTCAAAGCAAGAGTGCTTACAGCAAGATGAGAGCGGCTCACTGAGGATGCTGATACTCGTTTAGAAGTCAATGTTGGAGGAGGAAAAAAGAAGGAAAAAAAAAAAACTTTCAAAGAAACATCTTTGGAATGATCATGCCCTTTCATAGCAGAAATTTCTATTCTCTAAACTCCATGTAGGTCCTCTACAACTGACCACATACTTTGATACAAAGGCAATAAATAACCTTAAAACTATGTAACTTCATTGATATGGCCATGTCCTGAGATGGAAATTCTTCATATGGCATAGGATAAAAACAGGATTCCAGTTTTATCTCAAAAATGGGACATTGCAAATTCGGGCAAAACCCACAAAGGAGAAGTGACCATGTCTTTCCGGCTTATGGAGCAGCTGGAGCTTGTCTGGAAGGAACCACACCCGCTGCCTCCTCACTGAGTCATCGCCCGCCTCCCTCCTTAGGGAATACCCGCTTCACTTCCTGACTGGGAGGTTTCATACAGAGGCACCTCTTCTCTGCCCTCTGCTCTGCCCTCTACGTGGAGGCACGGGGCAGGGAAAAGGTGTCCAATTTTAGGGTGATAATTAATTTCATTAAGGTCTCTCTTGGGTAGTCTGTCTTTCCTCTAGAGACCTCTTGCTAACATTCACATCACACATTCAGTTAAGGGGGAAGTGTTTACTTTCTAAAGGTTCTCTCCTTTGAACTTGACTGTCCAGGGTGGGGAAAGGTAATTCCTAGACTGGAAAAAAAAAAAAAAAAGGTACAAATGAACTTTGAAAAGAAGTAGAGTCAATAGAGTTACAGATGTAGAAAATAAACTTACAGTTACCAGGGGGTATAGAGTGGGAGGAATAAGTTGGGAGAATGGGACTGACATACACCCTTCAGTATATAAAATAGATAAATAATTTTAAAAAAAAAACCCTACTGTATAGCACAGGGAACTCTCCTCAATACTCTGTAATGACCTATATGAGAAAAGAATCTAAAAAAGAGTGGTATGTATATGTATAACTGATTTACTTTGCTGTACAGCAGAAACTAACACAACATTGTGAATCAATTATACTCCAATAGGAAAAAAAAATTTTTTTTTAAGTAATTCCTTAGGAATATCATTTCTCTGATTTGAGGTGCCAGATGACTCAAAACCATCTTGGGACCATATCATGCTCACCAAATGAGAAATTCAAACATCAAGACAGAAAACAAGATCAGAGAGAACACAGAGAGCAAATGCATTTGTTTACCACTTTTGGAGAAAATGTTCATCAATCTCTGTCTCTCCCACTGGAGATATGCATTTTATGGGGCCATCAAGGCCAAGCCCACTGATATCACACACATCTTGTCATCTGTAAGTTGTATTCCCAGCCTGCCATATCTTGAGAGCTTTCTTTCCAGTGGAAGATAGCTCAGCCTCTGTACCCTGTTGCCAAATCAAATCTTGGAGACAGTTTTGGGTGAAGTGGAAAAGAATTCTTCATTTTATTAGTGAAATGAAGTGAAAGTCACTCATTCGTGTCAGACTCTGCGACTCCACGGACTGTAGCACACCAGGCTCCTCTGTGGAATTTTTCCAGGCAAGAATACTGGAGTGGGTTGCCATTTCCTCCTCCAGGGAATCTTCCAGACCCAGGGATTGAACCCAGGTCTCCTGAATTGCGGGCAGATTCTTTACCATCTGAGCCACCAGTGAACTCCAATAAAATTAACTCTATTTTATTATCAGTTAATATTATTCTTTATAAAAGAATTATTATTATTGCTTTGCCAGGCAAAGAGGGACACAGTGGTCTCCTACTCCCAAAAACTCTGTGTCCCAACCTGGTGGAGTCTGGGGAGGAGTTTTATGGCAAGATTCAAGGTGGGGTTGCAAATAAGACTAGAGTATGTGCAGGGCCTGCCCTCCTTGAATCTCACCTCTGAATCTTCCATCTTTGGTGGCTCAGAGGATAAAGCATCTGTCTGCAATGCGGGAGACCAGGTTTGATCCCTGGGTCGGGAAGATCCCCTGGAGAAGGAAATGGCAACCCACTCCAGTATTCTTGCCTGGAGAATCCCATGGACAGAGGAGCCTGGTGGGCTTTAGCCCACGGGGTCGCAAAGAGTNTTTGGTGGCTCAGAGGATAAAGCATCTGTCTGCAATGCGGGAGACCAGGTTTGATCCCTGGGTCGGGAAGATCCCCTGGAGAAGGAAATGGCAACCCACTCCAGTATTCTTGCCTGGAGAATCCCATGGACAGAGGAGCCTGGTGGGCTTTAGCCCACGGGGTCGCAAAGAGTTGGACACGACTGAGCGACTTCACTTGACTTGACTCACTTGACTCTGTGATCTTCCTGGTGAGCTTCTCTGGTTCCTCTAGTCTGGCCTCAGGAGTTCTTCTCTGGTGGAGAATGCTGACATCTTCCATTTGTTCAATTTTTTTCCTTAGTTCCCTAACCAGGGATTGAACCTGTGTCCCCTGCACTGGAAGACAGATTCTTCTTCTTTTTTTTTTTTTTCAACTAAGTCTTCATTGCTTTTTCAAGAGATTTCTCTAGTTAAGGTGAGCAGGGGCTACGCTTTGTGGTGGTACAGAGGCTCTAGGCACCCGTATGGACATCAGGAGTTGCAGCTCTCGGGCTTAGTTACTCTGCAGCATGTGGAATCTTCCTAGACTAGGAATTGAACCCATGTCTCCTGCCTTGGCAGGCAGATTCTTATCCACTGTGCCACTGGGGAAGTCCCATTTGTTGGGTTTTTAATTCAATAAAAGGGCTTAAAGGTCTTGTTATGAGTAATCCTTGAGGTGGAAGCAGGACCCTGCCCCAGGTCTGTACTATTGTTTCTTTGCTATTCCTCCCAGGACTCTGCAGTCTTCTCTTCCTGGATTAGCAACTGTTCTAATCCTCCTTTTGGAACTCAGGGAAGGTCGTGGAGGCTGAGCAGAAAGGTTCTCCAAGTCCAGGAGCCCCTACTGGGTCCTGCTCAGTTTCAAGATCAAGCACTTGATTTATATTCAGAAGCGCATTGAGATGCAAGTGATTTCTTTTCACAAGGGCAATGCACTACACACATAACTTGTGAAATACTCAACTGCGTGGTGACTTTCTGTGTTATTATCTGGCTCTTAATTCAACACAATGGGCAAACATCCCCAGAGGGCAGGGAAGACTGACTTGCAGCTCACTGATGTGCTCTGACAGCTACCCTCTTCCACAGCCTGCCCGCTGGGCATCTCGTTATATCCGCAGTGGTTACTTTCTGAACCCAGTGGTATTTGTGACTTTGCCCATGATGTCACCCGTTACTGATGTCTGCACATCAGGCCAGCCTCTTGGCTGCAAGAATTGCCTCCCTGTGCCCCAGTTCTGCAGCAGGGTTTGAAGTTTTCGCGCTGGGTCTTTTAAATTATTTCTTCTGCCCACCCTGCTTCGGATTGCTCAAAAAAAAAAAAAAAAAGCAAAGAACAGTAAGCCTGTCTTAAATTTGCCAAAAGACATTGTCTGGGACTTTTCAGAAGCCACATTCAATTTATGAATAAATGAAATGGATCTTCTCGACCAACCATGACAATAAGCACTGGCCTACATATTCAGAGCCTGAAAGAAGTTGAGGCAATGGGCCTAATGAGAAGCAGTCAGCGAATCTAATGAGAATCAGACAGAAGGCCTAATGAGACATTTAACATGCTCTGCCTCTCCCTCCTCTTTTGTTCAGTTTTCATGGGAATCTGTGTTTGGGGAGTTCAGTTGCACTGGCTACAAGCAGATACATATGGCCCTGGTGGGGTGATCCAGGAAACAATAGAAAGGCATGAAGATGGCCAGGGTTGGGGGGAGGGTAAACTTGGAAAATGTACCCACAGACCATGATAATGTGGCAGGGTGGGAGTTTTTTGGGTTAAAAATTTTCTTTTACTTATATTTTAATTGTATGTATACCTTTCTCCAGATCATAGTCATTGAGCTATTGGTGATGATACAGTAAACAGGCAGAGATTTTAATCTCATTACATCACTGTTTGGAGGGAAATAGAGATAAGAAAAGCATGCAGGGCTGTTTCTGTGGCTGGCTGTCACCATTCAGAGAGAAATGACTGGAATGCAGGTACTGCACAAAGGAAGATGCCCAGAATAATCTCCTGATGAGGCAACACTCCTTGGAACACTAGATGTTTTCATTTGTTGACCTTGGATGGAATTGGCAGCTCCAAAGACAGCTATCAAGTGAGAAGCTGGGCGGGACTGAAGGTGGGGGCAGGAGTGCAGGACTTCCTGAGTTACAACTCTACGGGTCAGTTACCTGTGCTGGCGGCACGTGAAGGAAATAAGGACGTATCCATGCCACTGTTTGAAATGTTGTCTGACCTGTGAATTAAACAGTTTTGGAGTGTAGCTTGGCTTTGAAAGAATAGGCAAGATTTCTGTCTCATTATTTAGCTTGCAAGCCCAAGAAATTTGCATTGGCCCTTCTGCCTGTCTATCCCATAACAGTCTCTGTGGATACACACACTCTGTTTTATTTGCTGGCCCAAATATATGCAACTCCAGCCCTCTATCTATCTATTCCTTTACTTACAACACTTCTTTTGGTTATCAAGGTAACCACCTGCATCTGGGCCCACCTGCATCTGAAGGTAAGTCAAAGACTTGTTCTTTGGTGGCGCCACCTGGTGACCTCCCATGGCGACACAGTCTCAGCAATCAAAGGACAGAATTTAGTGTTCTTGCCTGGAGAATCCCAGGGACTGGTGGGGGTGGGGGGAAGCCTGGTGCGCTGCCCTTTATGGGGTCTCAGAGTTGGACACGACTGAAGCAAGTAAGCAGCAGCAGCAGCAGAATCAGATTAGCCGGGGTGGGAAGGGGCAGAGCAGATGGTCACCAGCATTTATCTATTTCAGGTGCTCAGCTCAGAATTCACATATTTCAGCTTTTTTAAAAGCTACCAAAATTATATGGAATAGATCATATTCTCTAAATGCTGGTTTTCCTATGGGCAGGGAACTGTGCTAGCTACTTTATACACCATGCCTCGTTTTTCCTAGTAACAACTTCATGATGTATGAATTATGTGGTCTTTGGAGTCTAATTCCTTGGATCTGTGATGGACTCCAGCCCCTACTTGCCGTGTGACTTTGAACAATTTACTTAACCTCTCTGTGCCTATAGTAATAGTACAAACATCATAAAGGAGTTCAGTCACTCAGTCATGTCCAACTCTTTGCGAGCCCATGAATCACAGCACGCCAGGCCTCCCTGTCCATCACCATCTCTCAGAGTTCACTCAGACTCACGTCCATCGAGTCTGTGATGCCATCCAGCCATCTTGTCCTCGGTCGTCCCCTTCTCCTCCTGCCCCCAATCCCTCCCAGCATCAGAGTCTTTTCCAATGAGTCAACTCTTCGCGTGAGGTGGCCAAAGTACTGGAGCTTCAGCTTTATCATCATTCCTTCCAAAGAAATCCCAGGGTTGATCTCCTTCAGAATGGACTGGTTGGATCTCCTTGCAGTCCAAGGGACTCTCAAGAGTCTTCTCCAACACCACAGTTCAAAAGCATCGATTCTTCGGCGCTCAGCTTTCTTCACAGTCCAACTTTCACATCCATACATGACCACAGGAAAAACCATAGCCTTGACTAGGCGGACCTTAGTCGGCAAAGTAATGTCTCTGCTTTTGAATATACTATCCAGGTTGGTCATAACTTTTCTTCCAAGGAGTAAGCGTCTTTTAATTTCATGGCTGCAGTCACCATCTGCAGTGATTTTGGAGCCCAAAAAAATAAAGTCTGACACTGTTTCCACTGTTTCCCCATCTATTTCCCATGAAGTGATGGGACCGGATGCCATGATCTTCGTTTTCTGAATGTTGAGCTTTAAGCCAACTTTTTCGCTCTCCTCCTTCACTTTCATCAAGAGGCTTTTTAGCTCCTCCTCACTTTCTGCCATAAGGGTGGTGTCATCAGCATATCTGAGGTTATTGATATTTCTCCCGGCAATCTTGATTCCAGCTTGTGTTTCTTCCAGTCCAGCGTTTCTCATGATGTACTCTGCATATAAGTTAAATAAGCAGGGAGACAATATACAGCCTTGACGTACTCCTTTTCCTATTTGGAACCAGTCTGTTGTTCCATGTGCAGTTCTAACTGTTGCTTCCTGACCTGCATACAGATTTCTCAAGAGGCAGGTTAGGTGGTCTGGTATTCCCATCTCTTTCAGAATTTTCCACAGTTTATTGTGATCCACACAGTCAAAGGCTTTGGCATAGTCAATAAAGCAGAAATAGATGTTTTTCTGGAACTCTCTTGCTTTTTCCATGATCCAGCGGATGTTGGCAATTTGATCTCTGGTTCCTCTGCCTGTTCTAAAACCAGCTTGAACATCAGGGAGTTCACGGTTCACATATTGCTGAAGCCTGGCTTGGAGAATTTTGAGCATTACTTTACTAGCGTGTGAGATGAGTGCAATTGTGCGGTAGTTTGAGCATTCTTTGGCATTGCCTTTCTTTGGAATTGGAATGAAAACTGACCTTTTCCAGTCCTGTGGCCACTGCTGAGTTTTCCAAATTTGCTGGCATATTGAGTGCAGCACTTTCACAGCATCATCTTCCAGGATTTGAAACAGCTCAACGGGAATTCCATCACCTCCACTAGCTTTGTTCTTAGTGATGCTTTCTAAGGCCCACTTGACTTCACATTCCAAGATGTCTGGCTCTAGATTAGTGATCACATCCTCATGATTATCTGGGTCGTGAAGATCTTTTCTGTACAGTTCTTCTGTGTATTCTTGCCACCTCTTCTTAATATCTTCTGCTTCTGTTAGGTCCATACCATTTCTATCCTTTATCGAGCCCATCTTTGCATGAAATGTTCCCTTGGTATCTCCAATTCTCTTGAAGAGATCTCTAGTCTTTCCCATTCTGTTGTTTTCCTCTATCTCTTTGCATTGATTGCTGAAGAAGGCTTTCTTATCTCTTCTTGCTATTCTTTGGAACTCTGCATTCAGATGCTTATATCTTTTCTTTTCTCCTTTGCTTTTCGCCTCTCTTCTTTTCAGTGCTATTTGTAAGGCTTCTCCAGACAGCCATTTTGCTTTTTTGCATTTCTTTTCCATGGGGATGGTCTTGATCCCTGTCTCCTGTACAATGTCACGAACCTCATTCCATAGTTCATCAGGAACTCTGTCTATCAGATCTAGGCCCTTAAATCTATTTCTCACTTCCACTGTATAATCATAAGGGATTTGATTTAGGTCATACCTGAATGGTCTAGCGGTTTTCCCTACTTTCTTCAATTTAAGTCTGAATTTGGAAATAAGGAGTTCATGATCTGAGCCACAGTCAGCTCCTGGTCTTGTTTTTGTTGACTGTATAGAGCTTCTCCATCTTTGGCTGCAAAGAATATAATCAATCTGATTTCGGTGTTGACCATCTGGTGATGTCCATGTGTAGAGTCTTCTCTTGTGTTGCTGGAAGAGGGTGTTTGCTATGACCAGTGCATTTTCTTGGCAAAACTCTATTAGTCTTTGCCCTGCTTCATTCCGCATTCCAAGGCCAAATTTGCCTGTTACTCCAGGTGTTTCTTGACTTCCTACTTTAGCATTCCAGTCCCCTATAATGAAAAGGACATCTTTTTTGGGTGTTAGTTCTACAAGGTCTTGTAGGTCTTCATAAAACCGTTCAACTTCAGCTTCTTCAGCATTACTGGTTGGGGCATAGACTTGGATAACTGTGATATTGAATGGTTTGCCTTGGAAACGAACAGAGATCATTCTGTCGTTTTTGAGATTGCATCCAAGTACTGCATTTCGGACTCTTTTGTTGACCATGATGGCTACTCCATTTCTTCTGAGGGATTCCTGCCCGCAGTAGTAGATATAATGGTCATCTGAGTTAAATTCACCCATTCCAGTCCATTTTAGTTCGCTGATTCCTAGAATGTCGACGTTCACCCTTGCCATCTCTTGTTTGACCACTTCCAATTTGCCTTGATTCATGGACCTGACATTCCAGGTTCCTATGCAATATTGTTCTTTACAGCATCGGATCTTGCTTCTATCACCAGTCACATGCACAACTGGGTATTGTTTTTGCTTTGGCTCCATCCCTTCATTCTTTCTGGAGTTATTTCTCCACTGATCTCCAGTAGCATATTGGGCACCTAACGACCTGGGGAGATTCTCTTTTGGTATCCTATCATTTTGCCTTTTCATACTGTTCATGGGGTTCTCAAGGCAAGAATACTGAAGTGGTTTGCCATTCCCTTCTCCAGTGGACCACGTTCTGTCAGACCTCTCCACCATGACCCGCCTGTCTTGGGTTGCCCTGTGGGCATGGCTTGGTTTCATTGAGTCAGACAAGGCTGTGGTCCTAGTGTGATTAGATTGACTAGTTTTCTGTGAGTATGGTTTCAGTGTGTCTGCCCTCTGATGCCCTCTTGCAACACCTACCATCTTACTTGGGTTTCTCTTACCTTGGGCGTGGGGTATCTCTTCACAGCTGCTCTAGCAAAGCACAGCCGCTGCTCCTTACCTTGAAGGAGGGGTATCTCCTTACCACCGCTGTTCCTGACCTTCAACGTGGGATGGCTCCTCTAGGCCCTCCTGTGCCTGCGCAGCCACCGCTCCTCGGGTTGCTCCTCCCGGCCGCTGGCCCTGGCCTCGGGTGTGTGTGGCTCCTCCCAGCTGCCCCCTGGCCTCGGGCTCAAGGTGGCTCATCAGGGTCACCGCCCCTGGCCTCGGGTGCGAGGTGGCTTCTCCCAGCCACCACTGTCCTCGGACGTGGGGTAGCTCCTCTCGGCCGCCGCCTGTGACCTCGGATGTGGGGTGTCTCCTCCCGGCCGCCACTGAGGAAGCACTTGTAAAGTGTTTTTAAAAGTGTCTGACACATATTAAACATTCAATATATATCAGCTAGTACTATTATTAATAATAGCAGCCACAGCTACTATTTCAGTGCAACTAAACATTGCTAGACAAAACTCCAGCATCATGACTAATCTCATATATTTCACATCAATAAATCAGATGGACACTCAGTAGTGCCAGGCCACCCTACATGTATTTCTTTTTCATGTTCATTTTTAAGTTTGCCCAAACAACTCCTTCCTACCCCTCCGTCCTCATACATTGACATCATGATCATGCCCACCCTTGGTTGATGAACTTGCCTCATTATTGAGAAAACAATTAGCCAGGAGCTTTTTCATCCCTTCCCAGCTGTATCTGCTGACCTACCTATTCTCCACCCTCTGTCTCTGATAAGGGTGAAGTTCCCTTTCCCATTAAATGGAATTTAATGGGAATTTAATGGTAATGGTAATTGTTCAGATTATACACTTAAATCTCCTGCCCTCTAGTCTCTTCAAAGATTTGGTTCCAGTCTTGCTAAATCGTCACAATTTCCCCTTCTCCTGGATCACTGCCATCAGCATACAAATACCCCTCCAGTTAACACCCATTCTCTGCTCCCCATTGTTCTAAGCAGAATGAGGAAACAACATGCTAGTGAGACATCTATTTCTCTTCAGTCTGCCTCGGTCAAGGTCACCCAAATGAGCCAAGGCAGCCTCTTCTCTCCTGGCTTTACTTCTCTGCAGGTTTGATGCATTTTCCCTGAGTTGCTGGGACACCAAGCCCGCTATTTGCTTCAACTTTCCGTCTACCTGCCTCTCTTGAGGAAACTTTACATGTGAATGGGCTCACCTGAGAGCTCCTTCTTGGCCTACTACTATCTATATCTTTTTTTTTTTTTTATAAGATGCGATTTATTTATTTATTTTAATATATATCTTTAACTTAGAAAATTCATTCAGATCCATCACCTTAAATATCATCTGCATAAAAGTTGAAAAGAGACCTCCCTGGACTTTTCCTAAAACTCCAGATTCAGATACCTCCTCTTGACTTGTCACTCCCATATGGGAATATACTGGTACCTCAAATTGCCACCACAATAATGTTGATACCATTCTCAAACATGGATCTTGTCCAGTTGTTTGTTTGTTTGTTTTTTAATCTGTTTTTTGGGGTCTTTTTTATTTGTAGGTAGCATAACTGTTGACCAGTTTGTCATGTCAAAAGCATAGGAACCTCTCGGAGGAATTTGGATACCTCTTTTCCTTTCTCAGTCTTAAAAATCTGCTCTGCTTCCATCCTTAGCTCTCTGCATGGACATTTCCCACTGATGATTGCACAACCCCATCATTCCTCACGTGGCCACCAAAATGTGTCTCCTAAACTTTCCTAATCTCACCACACACGTCTACAATCCACTGGCCGCACAGCAGCTGCAGGCGTGCATGAAAATGTAACTCAGAGCATTTTCACCACCTCCCTCCTCAAATCTATCCAATGGCTTCCTTTCACATTTTAACTTAGCCCAGTTTGCTCACCCTGGCTTTTGAAACACCACGTAGCATAACATCTTTAAGAAAAATGATATGAAGTTTTTCCTTAATTCTGAGAATTCTCCAGTCACTTTCCAATAAACTCCTTTTTATAAAGTCTAAGTTAAGCAGAGTTTAAGGTAGTTGCTTACAGTCAAAGGACCATAATTATATAGCATAGGACTAGAATGGCATTTACTGTCTGGATCTTCATAGGAAAATGTTTGGGATGTGGATAAGTTAAGGACCTAGCAACCAGATTGCAAACCCCTTCCGTCAGAGACCAATCATGTGTGAATGTGTGAAGTATAATAAGAAATTCATAGGCACACACAGACATAATGATACTTAAGAATTTGAGCTGTTTTGAATGTGACTTATAATTTCTCCATGAAATCTGCCTTCTCCCAAAATTCAAAAACAAAACACTCCCATATTGTCCTAGAGAGGAAAAGAACTGTCAAAGTAAAGGCCTTTGCTATGAGACCAGAGGACAAGTTCAACTTATTTACAAGGCACAGTGCTTAGGGCTCTTGATACTTTTAGGAGCCACAAAAGTGTTTTACATTTTTTTTTTAATCAGAAGAAAAACATAACATAATAATAATGAATACAACTTGTATTTATCCATCTTTATACAAAAGCTTCCCTGACGGCTTCCCTGATGACTTCCCTCATGGCTCAGCTGGGAAAGAATCCACCTGCAATGTGGGAGACCTGGGCTCGATCCCTGGGTTGAGAAGATCCCCTGGAGAAGGGAATAGCTCCTCACTCCAGTATCCTGGCCTGGAGAACTCCATGGACTGTATAGTCGATGGGGTCACAAAGAGTCAGACACAACTGAGCAACTTTCACTTCACTTATACGAAGGCAGTCATAAACTGTAATTTTTATCATTTTCTGTGGAGGAAGGGGTCACTGAAAACAAAAATGCTGAAAAGGCCCCCATAAAGGACTTACTACAGCCCTGTTCCTGGAAGCCTTGCTCTCTGCAGGAAAGACTGGAGAAGAAGGCTTCAGGATTTCTGGTCCCACTTGAATTTCACTGATTGGGGAAGGAAGGCCAAATGAAACCCAAATGGAGTGACATAGGGAAGCAAAAATAGCAGCTTTCTACTACATTTATTTTGCTCTGTTTAACAGACATTTATCTAAAGCTCACTGGATTCAAAGCACTATTCTAATTGCTCAGCAATCACTAAGTCATGTAATCTACTGTCTCCTAGGTGAATACCAAGTGAATATCAAACACCTTCACTTAACCTCTGCTAGGCTACTTCCTTCTCAGGGTGGATGTTCTTCTAGGACCCAAAGGAACGCAGCACAGAATTCTGAACTTGTAACTGCAATTTAGCAGGCTTGAAATAGCTGAAAAACAGCAAGGAAAAAAATTTTTAAGTTTAAGTTATAGTGCCAGGGGTTGATATACATGATGTCCATCTTGCTTCAGATAAATGAAAGAAAGGAAGGGAGGAAGAGAGAAAGAAAGGAGAAAGGAGGGAGGGGCAGAGGGAGAAAGGAAGGGTGAGCTGTGAGCAATGACAGAGTGTTCTGTGTCTTTCAGACAGCTCCCTCACCCTTGAAGATGT
The DNA here is from genome assembly GCA_006410675.1 of Oreotragus oreotragus. Lineage (NCBI taxonomy): Eukaryota > Metazoa > Chordata > Mammalia > Artiodactyla > Bovidae > Oreotragus > Oreotragus oreotragus. Next base: position 120,243 of record SJYX01004071.1, on the reverse strand, counting down.
CTTCCAACCTAACTTAATGAAGGCCAGTCTCCAGGCTTTCCCCAAATATGGAATCAAGTTAAAGGGATGTCACTTCAGCAGGTCACAGCGCAATAATGCCTATCACCCTGCATTCTGTGGAGGTATGCACATAACGTGTTATATTTGCTTTGGGTATATATTTACATGTGCCAGTGCCCATTAGTGCTAAATTAACTGTTACAAAATATAAATATGGTCCTTTCACAGTGTTTTCCTCTCAATGAATTCCTCACGTAGTGAAATTTCAGTTGAAGCATCAATTGAAGTTGTGCTAAATAGAGATCACCTGAACTTTTGTGAAATCCACAATAGACCAGTTTTGCTCTGGCTAAAGAACCTACCTGATGGGAAGAAACTCTCTGTAAACCATCTCATCTCAATTGCAGATACTCAAAAACCCAGGGAGGTTTCTAGAAGATTCTACCCAGATGAGCTAAATCAGAATCTTTGGAATTGTACCTGGGTATCTGGTTTTTTAAAAGTCCCATAAGTTATGCTGATACGCAGCCAGAATTTAGAAAAATAAAACACTGATTCTTATTTTGTAAATAAGTTCATTTGTACTTTTTTTTTGTATTCCATATATAAGTGATATCACATGATACTTGTCTTTCTTCCTCTGATTTGTTTCACTCAGTATGGTGATCTCTAAGTCCAACCATATTGCTGCAAATGGCATTATTTAATTTTTCGTGGCTAACTAATATTCCCTTGTGAATATGTGTGTGTGTATACCACATCCTCTTTGTCCATTCATCTGTCAATGGGCATTTAGGTGGCTTCCATGTCCTGGCTTTTGTAAATAGCGTTGCAATGAATATTGGGGTGCATCTGTATTTTTGAATCATGACTTTTTCTAGGCATATGCCCCCAAACAGAAATAGAGTCATAGAAAACAAACCTATGGTTACCAAGGGGGAAAAGGGGGAAGAAATAAATTTGGAGGTTGCATTGACGTACACTGCTATATATAAAACAGATAGCTAATAAGGACCTACTGTATAGCACAGCAGAGAAGGCAATGGCACCCCACTCCAGTGCTCTTGCCTGGAAACTCCCATGGACAGAGGAGCCTGGTAGGCTGTAGTCCATGGGGTCGCGCTAAGGGTCGGACACAACTGAGCGACTTCACTTTCACTTTTCACTCTCATGCATTGGAGAAGGAAATGACAACTCACTCCAGTGTTCTTGCCTGGAGAATCCCAGGGACGGGGGACCCTGGTGGGCTGCCGTCCCTGGGGTCGCACAGAGTCGGACACGACTGAAGCGACTTAGCAGCAGTAGCAGTATAGCACAGGGCAAAAAACAAGCAAGAATAAAAAACCCACTGGTTTCATACCAAGTGAGTACTAGGACTGCTAACATTTCCAGATTAGAGTCCCAGCCCTTCGAATCTATGGAGCTGTGACCTCTTCCATGTAGCCCTACCTTTCTCTATCTTTATTCTAGTATGATTTCTTAATTTAAGGTGATTATATACTCAGCTCACTAGTCCTAGTTTCAAAGTCTTTCGGCAACTAATTCCTCAATGAAAAGCTTTCTTAGAACTGCAGAAAGGCAACTGTGAGTTGAAGGCTGGATCTCAGGGCAACTAGAGAAACCCTCAGAGTCGGGTCCCACACCAAACACCAGCGACAGCATCACCAGAAGACAGTCTGTGCCCTTGTCAGGGCAGGAAATAAAACAAGTCGTGGGATCAGTGCCAAGAAAATGGCCTGAGCAGAAAGTGAGGATAATCATTTCAGCCCAATAAAGAATTCTCAAGGACCGCTGTGCTTTAGATATTGGGCCAGGCGTTATAGGTACCATCCCACTGTCTAGGAGCTGAGAGTGTAGGAGGAGATGTCATCAAACAATTTCAAAATTACACGGGAAGTTATGAGCAGGGTGAGAAAGGATATTTGGCCCAAGGTGAAGCCTGTGAGTAGACTTCTAGAACATGCAACCTTGTGCAATCATTGAGAAGTAAATGATGGGAAGCAAGTTAGGGATGTTCAGGAAGTGGACAAAGCAAGGATCAAGGCAGATCATGATCCAGGAGAGTCAATAAACTGTAAACTCTCTGGTGTGATCAAAAATTAGAAAGTTAGGCTGAAAAGGGCAAGGCCAGATGCACTGTAGAGCCACAGTGCAACATGGAGAATGGGGTTGAGTGGGGCTGGGGTTGAGAACGTGATTGTAAGCAGGTGAGCACAGACCATGCAATGGGCCAGGTAAGAGATGGTGAGAGCAGGACTGGACCAGTGCTTTAGGAATGCAGGTTGGTGTGAATGAACAGTTAAGTCCAATCAGCAGGACTGGTTGGATGTGTGGGCTGAGGGGAAGAGTGGGAGAGAGTAAATAAGAAGAGTCAGCACTGGGAGAACATTGCCTTCAGGACATGGATTTTGAAATGGGTGGAGATGGGCAGTCTAAGATAAAGGCTCTGAGCCACATGACGGTTAGGGGTGCCAGATTTTAATGGGGTACCAGCCTTGCGGCTCAGGCTGGCGCAGCCTTGAGTGGTTCCGCTGAATTGGGCATCTGCACTGAGCAAGGCGGAAAGATTGCGCCTGTCTCCTTCACTTTGATTCTGCAGTTTACTCATCAATTTGACAGTTGGGATTAGTCTTTTCCTAATTCAATTGTTTTTGTAAATCCCCATTCATCTGATGATTGATTACAGGTGGCTATAAACTAAGAAATGATGGAGCATTGCTTGGCCTCCCTTTGCTCCCCTTTGCTCCTTCCCTCAGCAAACCAGAGGCCTGCAAAATCTTGGGCTTGCCTCAGGAAACATAACGCACTTTAAAAGAGGAGCTGAAGGAAGGTAGAACATTTAAATTAGCCTCCAGTGGAAACCCCAACCCACTTGTTATGGTCATTCTTGGCACCAGAGGCCTCCCTTTTGGATCAAGTCCAGAAATACAAAAATGGTATAAAGTTGCAGGACAGAAAGTTGGCATGGACCCTGTGGTGATTTCCTTGTCCACTGACTCCCCTGCCTTGGAATTCTGTCTAGACTTGGCTTCAAGGCACATTCCTTCAGCTTTCAGTAGGCAGAGGTGTCTGACTCTTGCAATGTGTATATGATTTAAAAAGAACGAAGGACAGGCTCTCAACAAACCACTGCATTCTAAAGGTCAAATCTCACTGCTCCAAGTGTGACCGGGAAACACAAATATATTCCAGATCACACAGCTCACAGGTGCAGCCATGTAGCACTGCAAATTTCATGTGCAGACTGGCGGGGTCCTTTCTTTGAGTCTCCAGATGCACAGGGAATGCTTTATGTACAGGAAGACAGAGGCTATATGGGGACAGCTGGGCTTTGGAGAAAAAAAGTATGGACATGTAGTTAACTCTACCACAAATCCCCATGTTCGAGCCACCAACATAGGAGGGAAAAAAGAAGCAGGCAGGGGATTTTATCCACACATTCATTCCAAAAATGTGCAGTGTTTACTATATGTCAGACATTTTCCAAAGATACTTTCCTGCCTGTGACAAAATTGCTTATACTAGAGAAATTTGTTTCTTGCCACTTAGAATCACTATGTAATTCAGGGAGTTAGAAGATCAGCATACCATTTGCTTCTGATTTATGCCATCACCAGGAAAGTGATTTTATGACTTTTTTTTGTACCTACCTAACCTAGTCACTTCTAAATGCCCTGGAGAGAAACATTCCCTGAAAAGTGGGAGTCGCTAAGGAAGCAGCCTGCCTGAAGGAGGCTGGGAAATGTTCAACTTGAAGTGTAAGTTCAACTCCCTGTGCCCGACGAATAATTGCCAGGAGGCTTAGCCATGGAGAGCCACAGGTCTTCAAATTTTCCACAAACAGAAAGTGATGCTTACTGTGATGGTGATGATGATGATGGTTGAACAGGCTAAAGAAAATATTGTAGGAGGTAAGAAGAATGAGGAAAAAGCACAAGACTAATCTAAAATGAGAAAGTGAAGGCAGTGTTCATGGACATTGGTACCAGGGTATCATTCATTCAGGGATATTTATTGGGTATCTATTATTTTCAGGCCATGCTAGGTGGAGGGAATATAATAGGAAACAAAGAAAGCAGACTTTCATGAAACTTTCACTATGATGATGAAAAAGAGAAAACTGAAGAAAACAAAATAAAACATAGAATGCCGAGGGCTGTGATGGAGGAGGAGGTAAGAGAAAGGCAATATGTGTATAGGGTGTTAATTTGCTTATTGGGTGCTGAAGAAAGAAACACCAAAATATAACATTCTGGCAGATTCCAATGGCTAAAGGGAAGAGCCTTTCTTTGAGCAAACAGAGTTAATTCTTTGACTTTCTCATCATGTCTTTTCCCAGCTGATTGGGTGTACCCTTTACTTTCAGGATACTCAGTTTCATAGGAACATCTTCTGATGGAGGGACCTGGTGGACTGAAGCACAGGGAACATTTACAACCAGTGCCTACCTTCTGCGCCCTCCTCTGGACACCTCCCTGATCTGCTCTGTGTCATCCACAGTTTCTGAGCTATTTCTGCTTCTTCCTAATACATGAAGAAACTTACACAAGGCTTGTGCACCAATCTCTTCTAAACAAGGGCATAGGGTTTGTTAATTCAAGTCAAGGAGCTGAAAAGAATAATGGTAGGAAGCTGGCAGATTTCCAGAGTGGGTGTAACTCTTCAGGAGAATTGGGCCATGAATACTTTCTTTGTTCTTTTCCCTCCTTACATCGGATTTGGGAGGAGGGGGAGTTTCATTTTAGTATCAATGATATGGAGGAAATAGGATTCCATTCTCTTATTCAAATGTGCCTTGTTAAAGCAGGTAGATGTTTTTAACTTTAAGCTAAATGCATACTCACACCATTTGGAGTCTGGCCTTGGTTGTCCCTGACCAGCAACCCAACCTTGGCAGCAGGAGTGACTACACCATGTCAAAGAGATAGGCACAGGACAGATTTCCTGAGAGCTTATGCATCGTTCTCTCTGCTTTGTCCTTCCGTGGGTTTACTTAGGTCCCACCTAATAGGATTTTAAGTCTAGGACATAATTCTATAGTCCAGCAATTGGGTAGCTGAGCTGCCTTAGAACCCTTGTCTCTATAATCCTTTATAATTTCATGTTTTGTTTTTCTAAGTTCCCACTTAATATTTTTTTCACTTCTTCATAGTGAGATTGTTAGAAAGCTTGTGCTATATGAAATCTCTTTTTTATAGATGAAAACTCTGGTCTCAGGAAGGCTAGGTTGCTAGTTCAAGGACATGAACAGGTCATTTGGAAACTCTGTGTGACATTTAGCTCTTCTGACTCCAAATCTGTTGCTCTTCAATTGCATCTCAAATGTGCAGAATCTTGCGACTGGATTCGGGCCACAGGTGAAATTCTTGCCAATGGGAAACAAGTCACCTTCTTACCTGCCTTCTACCAGGGAGTGATTTGATCTCCCTGAACTCATGAAGGAAACTGCAGATGAAGCTGTTCCCTGTGCAGTGAGACATGAACATCCAATAATGATGAGAAGCAGTGACACCAAGAGCTGTTCGTTCCCCACCTCCCCTCTCCAGAAGCCCTCCACCCAGGCCTTGGCCCTGATTCCACCGGTGCTTTCTGGTCCAGGAGCTCAGCTCCAGTGGGAAGGGAGTTTCCAATTCAGCTACGCAGCATAAGCAGCGGTGACGGGCCATCTCCTTTGCCTATCATGGTTCAGCTTTGTCCTCTTTGCTGTGAGCAAGCAGAGCACATGGAATACTGGACACATCCAGGAGTGCCATGTCATGGGTGGTAGGGAGGGCTTCTAGGCAGTGAAAGTAAGGGTGATGAGGTCCAGCTTCATTTGGGACCTAAAACCTGGCTATCCAAGAAGTCCACAAACCAGCAGATCAACATCACCAGGAGGTAGGGGCTAGGAAAGCCAAGATGCAGGCCTCATCTGAGAGCCCTGGGACTAGAATCTGCATTTTACCAGTATCCTCTGACTCCTCTCCCTGTCCCCTGTCTCCCTCACTTTCTATCCTCTTTATTCTTGCTGTCTGTTTATCTCACAACACTCATATCTCACAACACTTTTGCTTTGGAATACACTTGTGGAATTCTTGCAACTTGTGGGTACTGTCTTTCCCCTTTTGTAGGTAGACAGCACTTTTCTAGGTAAAACTGCCAACAAGTGTGACTATGCCTGTGCGGCTGGCTCCAGAGCCAAAGCCCTTCCCCCCAAAACCGGAACTCTTCCATAGCAGGCCTCTCTGGCCCACTCTTTCCTGGGATGCCTCTTCAGAACAGATGAACAGCAGCTGTTGCCCAGCCCATCAGCCCATAGGAGGAAGCCTTTCTCTAGCAGGTCAGGGCTTTCCCTCCATGGTCACAGAATGACTGAGGGAGCTTCACGCTTCACCACTTTACTCCCCATCCAAAGAAAGCAAGGCCCTTTTGATACCTGCTTGTCTTGGTATCCATTATTGTTCATCGGTTCAAATTGTTTCATCCCCATTATTATACTGATCATGTGGCTGAAGGTAGAAACACAGGCAGATTTAAACCAGTTAAGGGTAAGTGGCTCTTTCCACCCAATCTCAGGACTCAGGAAGTGGAAGTAAATCCTCCAACCTCAGTCCACGCTCCAAATCAATCAGGTACTTAAGGTGAAGTGAGAATGTATACTGAGGAGGAAACTTAAAATCTAAAAAAATTAAAACTGTGCTAAACACATACTTACAGACAAGGTCACATATCAATTGGAAAAAAAAAATTTCAGCTGTGAAACAGGGTATTCAGCATTCTTCTGCTTTTTAAAACTGCTGCTGCTGCTGCTAAGTCGCTTCAGTCGTGTCCGACTCTGTGCAACCCCATAGACGGCAGCCCATGAGGCTCCCCCGTCCCTGGGATTCTCCAGGCAAGAACACTGGAGTGGGTTGCCATTTCCCTCTCCAACACATGAAAGTGAAAAGTGAAAGTGAAGTCGCTCAGTCGTGTCCAACTCTTAGTGACCCCATGGACTGCAGCCCACCAGGCTCCTCCATCCATGGGATTTTCCAGGCAAGAGTGCTGGAGTGGGGTGCCATTGCCTTCTCTGTTTTCTTAAAACTATCTATCTATAAAATAAGGGCACATAAAATAATGCTAAGAATGATAAACTTACGGGAGATTTTCATTTTATTCTTGAGAAATAGAGAAATTCTTTTATAGAAAAAAGCTCAGTCTTTCACTTTTCTCTGTAAAAAGCATGTGGAATATATATTTAAAGCATATTTTTAAACACATATTTATTTCTTTAGCATCATTATTATCCTCAACATCAGTATCTATATTTTTGGACCTATCTAGTTATATCAGTTCAGTTCAATTCAGTCACTCAGTCATGTCCGACTCTGCAACCCCATGAACTGCAGCACGCCAGGCCTCCCTGTCCATCACCAACTCCTGGAGTCCACCCAAACCCATGTCCATTGAGTTGGTGATGCCATTCAACCATCTCATCCTCTGTCATCCCCTTCTCATCCCGCCCTCAATCTCTCCCAGCATCAGGGTCTTTTCAAATGAGTCAGCTCTTTACATCAGGTGGCCAAAGTATTGGAGTTCCAGCTTCAACATCAGTCCTAACAATGAACACCCAGGACTGATCTCCTTTAGGATGGACTGGTTGAATCTTCTTGTAGTCCAAGGGACTTTCAAGAGTTTTCTCCAACACCACAGTTCAAAAGAATCAAATCTTCAGTGCTCAGCTTCTTTATAGTCCAACTCTCACATCCATACATGACCACTGGAAAAACCATAGCCTCGACTAAAAAGAGTCAGACACCACAGGGAAGTTTTGCTTCACTATGTGTGAACAGAATACAAACTTGGAACACTTTAACTATACTATTTCAAGTTATGTGCTTCCCAGATGGTGCTAGTGGTAAAGAATCCACCTGCCAATGCAGGAGACATAAAGAGATGCAGGTTCAATCCCTGGGTTGGGAAGATCCCCTGGAGAAGGGCATGGCATCCCATTCTGGTATTTCTGCCTGGAGAATTCCCATGGACAGAGGAGCCTGCTGGGTTACAGTCCATGGGTCGAAAAGAGTTGGACACGACTGAAGTTAACTGAGCACATACTTCCGAAGTTACTCTGCCATAAAATGAGATTCAGATTTTTCCCATTTGGTGAAGAATCACAAAATGTTCAAATCAAAACCTGCCTCTAACAGGCTGAGGTTAATCAAGAAAAACTGTCTCTGGTTGCTTTTTTTTAATTATTTATCTTTGGGTGCACTGGCTCTTAGTTGCAGTTCTCGGGCTCCTGGTTGTGGCATGTGGGCTCCAGAGCGTGAAGGCTCGGTAGCTGCAGTGTGCAGGCTTAGTTGTAAGCTTCCAGGCACATAGGATCTTAGTTCCCCAAGGACCAGGGATCAAATCCACATCACCTGCATTGGAAGCCAGATTCTTAACCACCGGACTACCAGTGGTGCACATTTTAAGTGGAAAGTACTTCCTAACTAGTCTTCCCAGTGTATAGTTTGGATTTGTTTCTTTTTTGGCTGTTATACTTTTAATGGAGGGAGGTATAATATTCATCAATGTGCAAGAATGTTTTACATACTCATTAGCATACTGATTAATGTAAATTTAGGGATACACAAAGTGTTAAACCCCAAAAAACTGTATCTGCACTCTGTAACTACGGAGCCCAAGCACCACAACCAAGATCCCACTCGCTCACCACAACTAAGACCCAATGCAGGCAAATAAATAAATAAATAAATATTTTAAAAATAAATAAATAAAACTACAAAGTTGCCTGCAACCTAAGATAATGGAAAGGCTTCTTTTACAGTTTTTACCCATCATCTTTACTTTTAAATTTCTCAACGGTATCTGGGAGAAGTAAAAAGGAACAGAAGGCTCATTTCAGCTACTGCTGCTGCTGCTAAGTCACTTCAGTCGTGTCCAACTCTGTGTGACCCCATAGACGGCAGCCCACCAGGCTCCCCCATCCCTGGGATTCTCCAGGCAAGAATACTGGAGTGGGTTGCCAGTTCCTTCTCCAATGCATGAAAGAGNTTGCTGCTGCTGCTGCTAAGTCACTCCAGTCGTGTCCGACTCTGTGTGACCCCATAGACGGCAGCCCACCAGGCTCCCCCGTCCCTGGGATTCTCCAGGCAAGAACACTGGAGTGGGTTGCCAGTTCCTTCTCCAATGCATGAAAGAGAAAAGTGAAAGTGAAGTCGCTCAGTCTGTCCGACTGTTAGCGACCCCATGGACTGCAGCCCACCAGGCTACTCCGTCCATTGGATTTTCCAGGCAAGAGTACTGGGGTGGGGTGCCATTGCCTTCCCCGAATGGAGTGTTACACAGTCACAAAAAAAGAACAAAATTCTTGCTGCTAGGTCCACTTGCAGCAACGTGGATGGACCTAGAGAGTCCATCTGAGTGAAGTATGTTAGACAAAGAAAGACAAATATCACATCACTTACACGTGGAATATGAAAAACAGGGTGCTGTACAAATAAAATTAGTTTTGTTGAAACACCTTTTTGTGACATTATTATCGCAGTAGCTTATTCCCTTTTACAAAAATCCCCTCAAGGAAAGCACAACTTCTTTTAGCAAAATGAACCCCTAAACCTGGTAAGCCTAAAAAGAGAGTCTTCTCAGGGGAAAGGGTAACGAGGCAGTAAGTCCCCCTTCCCTTCCCTGGGACTTGCTCTCACTCTAAACCCAACCATGTGATCCATGGTGCTCTTGGGCTTTTAATACTTCTGATCATGTTCAAACTAAACAACTTCATAAGGTTGCCTCTTTGCATAGCTGAAAACATGTTGGAAATTTTACAAATAAAATAATTTACCAATGAATGAGAAATTACCAAAAGAATGAACAAACCCAAAGCACCATGATTCTATTACACATACCAGGCTCTTCAGGGAGTAGAGATGGAGCTCACACAAATTAAACCATCTAGAAAAACAGGGCTGCATCCTGCTCCCTGGACCCACCCCAGCTTTCACCAAGCTTCCTTTTCTGTTTTTTAAGTGTATAATTAAGCTTTCAGTTATAAGAATGGCATCCACATAAGCCCAGGTGATCAACAAAAGTTTTCATTCTATTTTTATTGGCTTCTCTGTGGGGATAAGTAAATAAAACATAAAATCATTGTTCCTGCTCTAAGAAGCTTACCATTTCCGGTGGAATATCCAACAAATGCCTGGAATTCATATTGGAGTCTCAAGGAAAAAGTGCAGAAATGTTCTCCATTTGTCATTGGGGTCATAGTTGGATGGTCTGGCTCCTGGATCACTGCTTCCTCAAATCATACCTGACCCTTACAAACCAGCTGAAATGGCCTTTCTTCCACGAAGCCTTCTCTGATCTCTTCCTCACAAATCATAGAGTTTCCTTTCTTCTGAATCCCACCAACTCCCCCACCCCTGTTTCATATACAGCATTTGTCTTGGGAGACATTTCATAATTTATTACTGTGATTCCTCACTGGGTGAAGAATAAGGGGAACACACGCTCTGAGGAGCATAAACTTATAGCAATGAGGATAATAAAAGCCCTTTATTGAGAACTTATAGACTGGGTAATATAATGAGTCTTTTCACAGTATCTCATTTAGTTCTAACATATTCTATGCTTCAAAGTGATTAGGTAACTTATCAAAATCGTGCAGAGAGAACGTCCCCTGTTTAATTCATATCTGTTTGATTTATTCCAAAGGCCCTGCTTTGAATCACCAATGCCTCTGGCTCGTTTCCAATCCCCTCTCAGGCCTCCTCTCCTTCTACCCCATGAGCCTGGACTGTGGCCACCACACCATGTTCACACAATCTTGTCAACCAGTGAGTACCAGGGCTTGGTGGCAGGGGGCTCCCTCCTTCTTAGACACTGAGCTGAACAACACCGAAGACTACTTTTTCATCCTATTCATCTGCCTCATCCCTCCTGCTGGGTCTGTACCCCTGCAGGAGAGAAACTTTTTCATCTGTCTGCCAACTCCCACATACACACCCCTGTGGTGTCTAGAATAATGTCTCATTCCTATTATTTCTGTATGAGTTTTTGAATAACATTTTTGAGTTAGGGAAAGAACATAGAATAAACAGATTATGTAAGTGAAAATAATGTAAAGTACAAGTGATAACGTTTACCAAGGAAAGAAAGTCTTCCTGGAGGAGGTGATGTTTTTCATTTCTTTTGGCTGGGAGGACCTTGGCTTAGCATAGATGAAGGTGAAAGGCAGTCTAGTTGGGGAATATTGCATAATGGTCTGATGTAAAACACTTCTCAATGTTGATGAGAAATGACGGTGCTGATAGATTTCCTGTGAGCATAGAACAGATGAGCAAGAACGTTTAATTCTGGGAATTTCTGTTTTCCATCCCGAGGCTTATTCCGTGGGCCATTATCGTTTCAGTGGATGAAGGTACTTGCTAAAAATAGGTTACTAATGTTTTCCTTAGAGCTACAGCACACGTCAGAAGAGACTAATGACCCGACGCTGCACTGTTTTCTTTTCATTTCAGTTAGCCTCAAACAAATAAACCCGATAAACACTATCAGAGTCACATATGCTCATTAAGGGTTATAGTCAGTGGCTATGTTTGTTTTACTGTGTAATAGATGATGAAACCATGGTGATGAGTGGAGTAAGCTGGGATGGTTTTCATATTTTTCCATCTTAACACTGGAGACTAGCTCATTGTTTTTTTTCACTGGCTTTATTAGAAATAGAACAGCTTACTAAAACACTTATTCATTTTGACGTGTCTTCAAGCAGTCCACATCTTCCCATCTCATTCAATGATACATGAGAGATGTTTGAAAGTGGTCCTTAAGTATAGCAATGAATGGGAAGTAAGTATTTCCAGGGGGTGAACAGATAGTGTAAAAGTTTCAATTAACAAATAGTATTCTTTCATATCTTATTAATTATCCATAACAGGATTCTGTTGCTAATCATTTTATGGGTCAGAGGATAAAATTTGACACATGTTATATGCAATTTATGTTCTAAAAGGTCAAGATACACTATACTGACTTACTGTCTTTTTTTTTTTTTTTTAAGATTTCAGACCTGTAGAAGAAAATAAGCAAACTTATTTCCTACTGAAAATGCTACACATTTTCTTATCAGATCCTTTTGGCTGTTATACTTTAAGAGAAACTATGAAAGACAATGAGTCTTCTCATTCTTCCATAAACCCTTACCAAATGGTAAAATCATACCTGTAATCTGGCTTGTAAAGTCTCCTAATTCCCATCTTGTTCTATTTCATTCTGTCAACAGAATGGTCTTTCTAAAATACAGTCAGCAGCGGGGTAGGGGAGGAGGGAGGTCCAAGGGAATGGATATATGTATATGTATAGCCATGAAATTAAAAGATGCTTGCTCCTTGGAAGAAAAGCTATGACAAACTTAGCATATTAAAAAGCAGAGACATTACTTTGCCAACAAAGGTCCATATGGTCAAAGCTATGGTTTTTCCAGTAGTCATGTACGGAAGTGAGAGTTGGACCATAAAGAAGGCTGAGTGCCAAAGAACTGATGCTTTTGAACTGTATTATTGGGGAAGACTCTTCAGTGTCCCTTGGACAGCAAAGAGATCAAACTAGTCAATTTTAAAGAAAATCAGTCATGAATATTCATTGGAAGGACTGATGCTGAAGCTGAAGCTCCAATACTTTGGCCACCTGATGCTAAAGAACAGACTCACTGGAAAGACCCTGATGCTGGTAAAAATTGAAGGCAGGAGGAGAAGGGACTGGCAGAGGACCAGATGGTTGCGTGGCACCACCAACTCAATAGACATGAGTTTGAGCAAGCTCTGGGAGATGGTGAAGGACAGAGAAGCCTGGCATGCCACAGTCCATGGGGTCACAAAGAGTCAGACATGACTGAGTGACTGAACAATGACATAACTGATTCACTCCATTGTACAGTAAAAACTAATACAACACTGTAAAGCAAGTACACTCCGATAAAACACAAATACAGTCTAATCATATCCCTTTCTGGGTGAAAACATTCAATGGTTTCCTATTAACATAATGCAAGCCCCTTCGCAGGACATATATGACTATTCACATCATGCGTCTTTTAGCTCCTTTTAAAATTCTCCTTTCGTTCTCTTATTACTCCCCTTCTATATAATTCACTCATCCTGTACTTTGTATGTTCTAAAACTTGCTGACTTATGCCCTTCAACCTACAAATAACCTCTCACTTAATGTTCATGGTTAAATTGTTTTAATTACAACCTCTCTCAAATGCAACTTCTACGATTTTTTTTTAATTTACCCCCAAACATTTAGTGATTCCCTTCTCTTTGTTCCTCTACTATACTCTCTAGGCATTCAAAACATGACATTTATATCAGCCTGGGCGTCCCTGGTGGCTCCAGTGGTAAAGAACCTGCCTGCCAATGCAGGAGACACAAGAGATGTGGGTTCAATCCCTGGGTTAGGAAGATCCCCTGGAGAAGGGCATGGCAACCCACTCCAGTATTCTTGCCTGGAGAATCCCCATGGACAGAGGAGCCTGGCGGGCTACGGTCCATAGGGTTGCAAAGCATCAGACACGGCTGAAGCAACTTAACAAGCAACTTCATTATGTTTTAATGTCTATCTGCTCTCACTCATACCTCCACACCCCTTGCTGAGGAGCTTGTCTGTTTTGTAAGTAAGAGCTCAGTACAGATACAATTCCTAGCCCCAAACAGGTGCTTCATAAATGTTCATTTACAGCACAATTGAATGAATCACAAACAACCCCTCATGAAGGAGGAACACACCCAAAGTGGATGCCTTTTAATGCCCTGATGCTAGCTGTAATTTCAAAAGGGAGTTCCAAACGAAAGTCAGGAATATGGCCCTGAACATGGTCAAGGAGCTTTAGTGTCCAGATAAAACCACATATGCCTGAGATGGCTTCAGGAGTGGTTACCTAAATAAGGCTCCCCCCTCACGTTGTCCACAGGAAAATGATGTGAACAAATACACTTTCTCCTTTGAAAAAGCCCTTTTGATTCTCTGCTGAGACATATTCCTTCAGAAGAATAAAAGGTGATTAGCATATCTCCAACCCTACAGCAGAGATGGTATGTTCTGCAGCCACTTCCACAAGGATTCAGGCCTGTGGTTAATTTCCAGACAGATTTCAGGGATCTGATTTGGGAGGGGAGGTACAATCATCTGGGGATGGCTACATAAGGCCAAAGAACATGGTGTCATACTTGATGCTGGTTTCGCCAACATCATCCTAATCTGTTCTTCAGCTAAACACTCCATGCCATTTCAAAATGGCAGCCATCAGAATACAGTTATAGAAACATAGAATGACACAGATGGAAGGAATCCTGTTAATACCCTTTATTAGTCAAATGAGGACATAATAGCTCCTACAGAACAAGTTCTATTTGCATAACTAACTTGGGATACAAAGAAAAATTTCAGGTGAAAATAATACATAGAGGCAGCAGTGTGTTGGAGTGGACAGGCCACCAGTTCTGGGGTCAGACCATTTTAGGTTAATCCCTCATCACCTGTTTGGCCATAAAAAAAGTTTCTTAGCCTCTTCAAGGCTCGATTTTTTCAACTGTATAAAGTGCATGCATGCTCCATCATGTCCAACTCTTTGTGAGCTCATGGACTGTAGCCTGCCAGGCTCCTCTGCCCAGTGGAATTTTCCAGGCAAGAATACTGAGTGGGCTGCCATTTCCTATTCCAAGGGATCTTCCGGAACCTAGGGATTGAACCCGCCTCTCTGGCGTCTCCTGCATTGGCAGGCAGTCTTTCCCACTGCACCACCTGGGAGAAAGTAAATCTTGCTAGATACTGTAGAGGGTTGTGGTAAGGACTAGAGATTCTACAACTGAAGCCTCTAGCTCAGTGCCTGAAAAAAACAGATGTCCTCAATAACTGATGGACTGTTGCAGTGGAAATAGGGGAATATGAATCATATTTGGAGTGGACTTTTGTCATAAAGCTACATAACATCCAAATCTTCTTAGTATTTTGGAGGAACCATTGGGGAGAGGTGGAAGGCTCACCTTCCAGTATGGAGGTTCTAAGGGAGGGCCCTCCCTGCTGGGGGAAGGGGGGAGTGGACATGGGACACATGATAGAACTCAATCAATCAGAACCTCTGCCTGAGGCTCTGAATCTGGAAGTGACCAGTTACAGGGACACCAACCAGCACCCGACCAGGCTCCTGCCCTGCCCACTTTCTGCAGGAGGATCGGTTGCCCAGGCCCCTTTGGTTCCTGCGTGTGCTCTGAGTTTGATGTTTCTGGGAGCTCTCTGACCTTTTCCAGCGAATCCTTCATTTGTTTAGGTTAAATCAACTTGATTTCTATTTCTAAATAGTAAGACTTTCATTATCAATATAATTCCAATAACAGCAGACCAATTCTTTCCAATCTATTCACCATCCGCCCTTAACACCCTTTGTGTTACCTCGTTTCCTCAACTATAATCACAGTTTAATTTTCTGTGTTTGTGGAGAAAGCTTAGTCTACAAAAATGAGAGACTGGGATTGACATATACACATTGTTATATGTAAAATAGATAACTAATAAGGACCTACTGTGTAGCACAGGGACAGCCAGTCATCTAGTGCAGGCTTCACTTTGTGCCGAGTAACCAGTGATTTTCCAATGTTTTTAAGTTTGAGGGAAATATATGACAGATGTGTTGGCTCTAGAAACAATAAAAACAGCTCCTTAAATCTCCAAAAAGCAGGGGGTGGGGTGGGGGTGAGGTGAGGGAGGGTAAGAAGGTAACACAATACAGGATAAATCAGGAGGGAGTGGGCAGGACTGTCTGTTATGATTGAGGGTAGCGAGGGGATGATGTGGTCAGTAGCAGTAAACAAGCTGGAGCGGGGGGAGGAAGTCTTGGACCACAAACATCAGCCAAAGCAGAAAACTGCCCTGAACCCCACCCTGAAGGAAAAAGATATACAACTAGAGGAACTCAGGAGGGATAAAATGCTAACAGAAACTCAAATGGGTAATAACATTAAAGCACATACAAATAAATTTAATGAAACAAAGGGAGGGAAATAATGACTCAGTATCCTGTGCTGAGTTCCCTGGTGGCAGTGATTCTCAGCAACCAGGGTACATCAGAATGATCTGAAGCTCTAGTTTAAAATGCAGATCCCTGGGCCTCTTGCCCAATTGGAGCTGCTCTGGTGCTTTTTGTGGGGGCCTGGAATATGCATTTTTTTCTTTTAAAAAAGTTTTATTGGGGTATAGTTGCTTTACAATGTTGTGTTAGTTTCTACTGCACAGCGAAGTGAATCAGCTATACATACATACATATATATATGTGTGTGTGTGTGCGCACGTGTGTGTGTGTGCACACACGCGCGTGCTCAATCAAGTCAGACTGTGCAACCCAGTGAACTGTAACCCTCCACGCTCCTCTGGCCTCCTGGTTTTCCAGGCAAGAATACTGAAGAGGGTTGCCATTTCCTTCTCCAGGGGCTCTTCCTGACCCAGGGGTCCAACCTATGTCTACTGTCTCGTCCATTGGCCAGTGGATTCTTTACCACTGAGCCACCTGGGAAGTCCATATATATAAAAAGCTCCTCTTTTTTGGATTTCCTTTCCATTTAGGTCATCACAGAGCATTGCGTTGGATTCCCTAAGCTATACAGTATGTTCTCATTAGTTATGTCTTTTATACATAGTATCAACAGTGTATGTATGTCAATCCCAATTCTTTATTTCTGTTTGTAAATGTGCTTCTAATGCAGGTAGCATTACTTGCTCCATTGCAGATGAGCCCAATGAGGTTGCTTAATTTCAACAGGTACAATGTCATACCATATTGTCCTGCAGGGGGCAAGGCTGGCTCTGTGTCAGTTTCAAAGATCAGGATGGCCACCCACCCATGCCCTCACAGACTGCCACGTGAATGGGGTTACCCTCCTGATCCACACAGATGCTCCTTCTCCAGTGGGCTGGGGAGTGAAGCATCAAACCAAAGAGGGTTATTCTTGAGCTTTAAGGTCTGATGGATTGGGCTTGCTGGGTTTTGAACTTGTTTGGGACCCCTTTGTTCATTCTAATTTCTTCCTTTTAAAGTGGGAATGTCTAGCTTTTTCCTGTCCCACCCTGTATTGTGGATGCACAGAATGTGTCTGGTTTCATAGGTTCACATGGCAGAATTTTGTGTCAATTTGAGTCATGCCTGGCATCTCCCCTGTATCTGGTTTAACTGACATTTAGATGAGACTTTGGATATAAGACTTTGAAGTTGACACTGGAACAAATTAAGGGGGCTATTGAGGCAGAAACAATGTATTTTGCAGGTAAAAGGGGCTATTTTGAGGGACTGGGACAGAATGTCACAGACTGAATGTGTGTGTCCCCCTGAAATTCACATGTTAAAGCCTTTACTCCAATGTGATGGTATTTGGACATAAGGTCTTTGGTAGGCGGTTAGGGTTATATGAGGTCATGAGGGTAAGGCCCTTATGATGGAATTAGTGCCCTTGTAAGAAGAGACGTCACAGCGTGTGTTCTCTCTCTTTCTCTTTCTTGTGAGCACACAAAGAGAAAGCAGCCACCCACAAGCCAGGAAGAAGACCTTCACCAAACCTGTCCACCCTGACATCCTGATCTCAGAACTGTGAGAAATGCATTGTTGCTGTTTACAATACATTACTATCCATTTTTTCTTTTTATGAAATTTTTCTTTTAAAAAAATTTTTATTGGGGTATAGTTGCTTTACAATGTTGTGTTTGTTTCTACTGTACAGCAAAATGAATCAGCTATTTTGATAAGGCTGCCCCAGCAGACTAAGACACATACCTAGGAAATGATAAGGTTGGAATTTGAGCCCAGAAGTCTGATTGGAGGGTTTTTCCCTTGACCAACTACACTACACGTTCAATAGCCCTTTTTGCCAAAAGATCTCCAGGAAGCAAGCTTGTTCCTTTCTTAAAGTATATTTCTGTCTCCAACTTTTCACTTATACCAAGGGATACAGAAAAGCGTGACTTGATTGAAGGTTCCAGGTGCCGGAATTTATTCTTCCTCCTGTCTCTAAGTGGCTGGACAGAAATCCCCCACCTTTCCCCGCATGACGCAGTGTAGACAGGACACCAAGGGAAGGAGCAACTGAATCTCTCACTACAGGACTCGACCGTGTCACCAACACCTATGCTGAAATGACGTTTCACCAGATGCAGCCTGGCCCCCGAGGGGACCATGTGGCTGCTGCAGATCCAGGAGGGTCCACTGATGACGCACACTCCAAGCAGCTCATCAGACCACCGAACTCTGACCTTCTGTGGTCTGCTAAGTATGGAGCACTTGGAGAAAACACAAACACATATTTTTGTGTAAGGTAAAGGATCTGCAGCAGCATTCCTGGTCTTTAGACTAACTGGTACAATAGATCAGGTTCCCAGGTATGTGGCGGCCAGATTTGAATCTTGGTAAGAAGTTGGCATATGGGTTACAAGATGGTGTGACTGGAACCACACTTCTTACAACAGGAAAAAGGGTCCCAAGAATGTTTACAGGTTGAACATGGGAAGTGCTGAGGGGGAAACCAAGTCAAGAAGGTGCCCGTGCAGATGTGGAGTTTAGCATTTTGTGGAGACAGGGGTGAAGGATCATTATAGAAAATGCATGGCAGGGCGAGGGCATTGAAGGAGAGGTGTGTGCCACCAGTCAAGGGGCAGGTGTTTATCATGGGGCCAAATCAGGCAGGTAGCACGGCTTCCAGCAACAGGAGATGTCTGTCACACCATCTTCATGAGTCCCAGACTGAGTCGCCTCAGTTTCCCGCTTAAAGCCTTTCGGTTCTTGCCTCTACATGAAAACTGTGACTGGAAAGCCTCTGCCTGCTGGCCACATCTGTCTTGTGTGCATTTCAATACCCTCATCTCGTGACTTCTCTCCTCTAGCTTCGTTCCTTCCACACCCTCTCCCGTTTGTTGCTGGAGGGTGTCTACCCTGCCTCACAGCCTTGATATATGTATATGATTTTCTTTTTGCCAGGCTGGACTGTTCCTCCTGTTGACCTTGGCTTAGTCACATCTTTCTGGTCTCACTACAAATACCCCAGCCCAAGTCTCACTCCTTGCTTCTCTCAGCACTGCAGCCATAAATTCCTCTGCATGGGTGCATGGTAAGGCCACATTGCGTGTCCCCCACCTAGACTCTGAGGTCCATGAGCACAGGGACCACATGTGTCCTGGTGTCCCCCTGACGCCCACAGCACCTTACACATGTCTGGCTCTTAGAAGAAGTTCATTGAGTATTTGTTAAGTGAATGCATGAGATGAAAATCTGTGTAGAAGAAGTTCACTGAGTATTTGTTAAGTGAATGCATGAGATGAAAATCTGTGTAGAAGAAGTTCATTGAGTATTTGTTAAGTGAATGCATGAGNCAGTCGCTCAGTCGTGTCTGACTCTTTGCGACCCCATGCACTGCAGCACGCCAGGCCTCCCTGTCCATCATGAACTCCCAGAGTCCTGTGGTGTTCCCTAAATAAAGAAATAAGTAAGCAAAAAGAAATAAGAAAATCAAATATGAAGGCCACAGGACCTTTTACAAAGAAGCTCTTTAATTTACAAAGAAGCTCTTTTCTGTGGCAGCAGGAGGAGAGAAGAAGCTAGAAACCAGGCCCAGGAGTTAATCAACTGGTGCTGTGTAGCCCAGCACCACAGAAGGTTAACTCTCGGCCAAGGGAGGTATGCTATGCCAACATCAGGGTCCTGACTGGGAAAGAATGAGACTCTAACACACGAGATGGAGACAGTGGAGTTGATGCCCCTCCAAAATTTTGAATGTGAAAGTGTCCCCTGAAAGAACAAAAGGGGCCCATCATCCCTATGTGATCTGGTGCTCTCTCCTCACCTGAAGACAATGCAGAGGCCTTCCTACCCTGCCCAGTAAACAATGTCTCCTCAGCACCTGCCACCTCCAGGCCTCCTAGGTAGAAGGCCTTTAACTTGTAGTAGGTCACGACGCGTAACCCGGTCCAGATGTGCTATGCCTGATAAGGTCTGAAAGGAACTATAACCCAAGGGCGATGCAAGACTTAGCCGGCATGTACCCAACAGGGGCCAGGTGAGAGTGAATGTGAATTCTGAGGGGGCTTGAACGTAAGAACCAGAACATAGAAGATCTAACACCCTGGCAAAAATCTCAGAATATGGTATGAACTTACCACTAGGATGGTTCCTAAAAGCTGGAAAACCCATGGCCCATGATAAATAGCAATGCCAAACTGCACAGAGAGGAGGAAGGGATTAAAAGGCTCACATAGTGAAGCTGGCTTGCTGAAATGGTCAGAAAATCCATCCAAGTATTACGTTACTTGAATTTTCAAAGCTGTTCTACGTTCGAGTTTGGTACAAAACCAGTGCCACTGACAGCAATGGTGATGCCACGACCCTAAAAGACCAGGCCGCAATACTTATGTTTGAAGCCAGATGGACACAATTAAAGATCAGTCAAAGGGATCTGACCCACAGATTTATGGAGATACTTAATAAAGCCTGATATCACTAGAAGCAAAATAGACTAGCAGCTAATAAGAGCACTTCTCTATCTGTCATATCAAAAGAAATCAGGGATGGAAGATTAGGATGCTGAAGGCAGCTGCCTCAATTAAAAAAAAAAAATCAGAATCAGTGCCCAATTACTGAACCTGAACCAGTTTCAGATTCTGACCCCTATGACTGAAGCAGGCCAGGTACCCAAGAGAAAAGAACTTGTAACACCAAAGCAAGTATAAAAATTCCCTGAGAAACCTATGGCCTAAGAGTAGTGTTAGTTGCTCAGTTGTGTCCAACTCTTTGTGACCCCACAGAATGTAGCCTGTCAGGCTCCTCTGTCCATGGGATTCTCCAGGCAAGAATACTGGAGGGGGTTGCCATTCCCTTCTCCAATGGCCTAAGAGACCCGTATGCTATAGGTTTCATGGACTCCACTCAGGAGGTTTCTGCATTTGAAGTTTATCGCTCTGCAGTCACTGTATTGGCTCTCCTGATAGCTCAGTTGGTAAAGAATCCGCCTGCAATGCAGGAGATGCTGGTTCGATTCCTGGGTTGGGAAGATCCCCTGGAGAAGGGACAAGCTACCCACTTCAGTATTGTGGCCTGGAGAATTCCATGGACTGTATAGTCCGTGGGGTTGCAAAGAGTCAGACATGACTGAGTGACTTTGGATCTTCCCTGTAGCTCAGATGATAAAGAATCCACCTGCAAAGCAGGAGACGCGGGTTTGATCCCTGAGTTGGGAAGATCCTCGAGAAGGGAATGGCAATCCACTTCAGTATTCTTGCCTGGAGAATCTCATGAACAGAGCAGCCTGCTGGGCTACAATCCATGGGTTCGCAAAGAGTTGGACACGACTGAGCTACTAACACTTTGTCACTGTCTTAAAATCCTTAATAATTTTATCTATGAATTTCGGTTCCATAGCAAAATCTGATAATGAAAATGAAGCATGTGCTCAGTTCACACTCAGTCCACCTCTTCCTGTCTTTCCAGGAGGGGTCTCTTGGCCCCTCCCTCTGGCCCCACCTGGCCATCCTTTCCCTGCTCAGGCTAGGAGTGCTATGCCCCTTCTGATGGGCAGTTTCACTTGACCATTCTCAATCCAGGAGTACCCAGCACACAAATAATGCTGTCAGCTCTGTCTATAGTGATTTACTCAGGCAATTGTAAACTGCATAAACAGGAATGCTAACTTTCTAAGGGAAACATCTGGAGTCTGGAAGTATCATCACGCACTTACGAGGACCAGGAAATAAATGAGTACTGCCTAAGATCCAGTTCACAGTGGGCCCGCAGGGTGTGTGGACCCCCTGGTGGTCATTCCCCTGGACCCCAAATGTATACTAAAATAGACATGCTTGGAAATTAGTTAGTCCTTGGCCTAAGGGGTAAGAGTTATTATACTGGGAAAGGTCAAGTGGAAGAAAGCCTCTAAAAGTGGGTGCCCCATCCCACTTTCCAAGATGATACATACAAAAGAAGACAAAATTGTATTCTGGGGGCAAGGGAGGGGAGATGACAGAAATTAGTGCTGTATTCCTACAGGATGCAGGATTTACCATGTGGGTTCTGCAGGAACCAGACACATCCTGCAGGAAGGTAGGAGATTATCACAAAATCTAATAGTAGCCACAACTGCAGCTGCCATGCCAGATGCGGTATCATTGCTAGAGACGACTAACACAGCCACAAGCAAAGTAAGCAGACAAACAGGCAAGGATTAACTCTTTTTCTCTTACTCCTCCCAAGGAAGTAGGGTCAAAAACAATTCACATGGAATGGATCGCACCATACTTTTACAGGACTATGTCAATTTTGCCACCATCTCATATAGTCCAGTCCTATGATAATATGGACTTCCTGAAACATATCACACTGACCTTCTATATTAATGGTGGTGGTAGTTTAGTCGCTAAGTTGTGCCCGACTCTAAGTTGGGCGACCCCATGGACTGTAGCCCATGAGGCTCCCCTGTCCATGGGATTTCCCAAGCAAAAATACTGGAGTGGGTTGCTACTTCCTTCTCCAGGGGATCTTCCTAACCGAGGGGTCAAACCTATGTCGCCTGCATTGGCAGGTGAATTCTTTACCTGCCGAGTCGATCAGCACAGAATGAGCTCTCAATGCATGAGAAGCTCTGTCCAGGCTGGGTGAGGTGGGGGCAGGGACTAGCAAAGCTGAGGCCCAGCCCTGCCTTCAGAATCCAGTTGTTCTGCAGGAGAGAGTTCATTAATCAGCAGATATAGAACACCTGGTGATGTGATACCAAGTTGACCATTCATCCAGAATCATCCGTCATGACCTAGAGTCTATGAAATACACCAAGTCGTAAGGTTGGGTGGGTCCAGCCTTTAGGTGAAGGTGATACATCCAGTATCATGCACAAGTAGGACCAGAAGTCATGCGCATGAGCAGACAGCCAAACCCTGGTATCATCTACCACTGCTACAGTGTCCCTGCCTTAGTATATTTCTTTGGCCACTGGGGGGCCCTCATAGCCAGCTGACAAAGGAAAAGCTCTCCCCTTCTTCACAGATGGCTATAACAGAGTCCAAGTCAAAATTGGACAGTGGCTGCACTACAGTCTCATCAGGACGTGCAATGAAAGGCAGTGCCCAACGGGCAGAGCTTTAGACAGTAGCTTTGCCAACAAAGGTCCATCTAGTCAAGGCTATGGTTTTTCCAGTGGTCATGCTGGATGTGAGAGTTGGACTATAAAGAAAGCTGAGCACCGAAGAATTGATGTTTTTGAACTGTGGTGTTGGAGAAGACTCTTGAGAGTCCCTTGGACTGCAAGGAGATCCAACCAGTCCATCCTAAAGGAGATCAGTCCTGGGTGTTCATTGGAGGGACTGATATTGAAGCTGAAACTCCAATCCTTTGGCCACCTGATGCGAAGAGCTGATTCATTTGAAAAAGACCTTGATGCTGGGAAAGATTGAAGGCTGGAGGAGAAGGGGACGACAGAGGATGAGATGGTTGGATGGCATTACCGACTCAATGGACATGGGTTTGGGTGAACTCCAGGAGTTTGTGATGGACAAGGAGGCCTGGCGTGCTGCAGTGCATGGGGTTGCAAAGAGTTGGACACGACTGAGTGAATGAACTGAACTCTGGAAGAAACAGAGATATTTTCTGGGTGTACATTTGCCTTTCCTCCAGTGAACAGTACATGAGAGTTACTGAAATGTTTAATGTACCAGTAAGCATCATCCCAAGGCTTCCTAGGCTCAGTGGCAAAGAATCCATCTGCCAGGACAGGAGACATGGGTTTGATCCCTGGCTGGGGAAGATCCTGAGGAGTAGGAAATGGCAACCTGCTCCAGTATTCTTGCTTGGGAAATCCTAAGGACAGAGGAGCCTGGCAGGCTACAGTCCATGGAGCCGTAAAGAGCTGGACACGAATGAATGACTGAGCAAACAAGCATCAACTCACATAACATCATTTCATGACAAGGGGCCCACTCTGTAGTAGAGTAAGTGCAAGAAGGGATGGGATTTACTGGTTTATCACATACAACATCTAGAAGTTGCTAACCTAAAAGAGTACTGGAATGGCCTGATGAAGCCACAGCTGAAGCACCAACTCAACGAGATATTTTATAACGGAAGAATATAATCTTCCAGGGAATAATATATATACCAAATCAAAGACCTTCATATGTTACTATATCTTCAAAACAGGGAGACTAGATGGATGTGGGAAATAGTGGAGGGGGAGGCGGTGGCTGAAACACCATACCTTGTTTATTATCAAACCCCAAGACCCACCTGGGATCC
This sequence comes from Oreotragus oreotragus, assembly GCA_006410675.1. NCBI lineage: Eukaryota > Metazoa > Chordata > Mammalia > Artiodactyla > Bovidae > Oreotragus > Oreotragus oreotragus. The sequence goes on along the minus strand of SJYX01004071.1, from coordinate 95,972 downwards.
CTGAAACTCTCAGTTCTGCAGAGTTAAAGATCTAGGTCATCAAAAAAAGGAATACTTCCACAGAGACAAAAAGAGTCCCAAGAGGCTATAAGCTACGGCTATTGCCTGGGCATTGGGGAGTCCTTGCATCCAGGGATCACCAGGCAAGAAGAGGAACTACCATCTTGGCAGGGGTAACTAAACCTCCTTATCAGAAAGAAGGTTGCTATTTCATACCACAAAGGAGACAGTGAACATATATTTAGAATCCAGATGATCCACTTGGGTGCCTATGGTATTCCTTTCCCAATTCTGATAGTATGGTAAACAGACAAGCTAGAAAAATAATCTGAGAAAAGCATGTATGTAACCAGTAGTTCAGATTCCTCAGGAATGAGGGTTTGGGTCCTACCACCAAGTAAAGTCACTGAGACTGGCAGAGACGATAGCTGAGGGCAAGGGGAATCTGAAATGGAGAGTGGAAGGAAGTAAAAATTACCAGCTGTAACCCTGAGACAGTTGCAGCAGCAGGAGATAAAGTACTAACCTTTCTATTCTAATTATTTCCCAGAAGAGAGGCCCTCTAGCTACACTCCCAACATATACAAAGTAGATGAGATTAATGAAAATGAAAACACAAAATACCAAAATTTACGGGATACAGCTAAAGCAGTGCTTGTGCTTGTGTGCTCAGTTGTTCAGTGCTTAGAGGGAAATCTGTAGCTGTAGGAAGAAAAACAAAATAAACCAAAAGGAAGGAAATAATAAGAATTACAGTGGAAATCAGTGAAATAGAAAATACAAAAATTAGCTCAAAATAGGACGTCCCTGGTGGTCCAGTGGCTGAGACTCCAAGCTCCCAATGCAGGGAACCTGGGCTCGATTCCTGGTCATGGAACAAGATTCCACATGCCACAACTAAAGATCCCACATACTGCAACAGAGATCAAAGATCCTGCATGACATACCTGAGACTGGGCACAGCCCAATAAATAAACATAATAAAACAGAAAAAATTGACCTGTGCCTATATATAGTAGGTACTTAATAACTGCTGAGCTAAGCAAGTGACTATTAAGAGCTAAGTACATGCTAAGTACCACACCAGATAGTATACAAAGGAGAGTAAGTTTAACCTTAACCTTAAAATCAATACCAGTAGAGAAAAACAGATGGTCAGATTAAGGAGACGGTATTAATACAATATATGTGTAATAATGGAAATACAGGTAGCGAAGAAGAGAGTCTTCCCTTTCTACCCAGATGAGAAATAGGGCTCTACTTCTACATAATGCTAAAGCTCACTTCACTCCTTGATTTTAGTTCCAAAACAAAACTCAAGGCAGATTTTAGCTAGCAAGAGGTCAAACTTGATCAAAATGAGTAGTATCTAAAATATTATCAAGATGATGAAACCACTATATATTAGCAGAGAAGGGACAATTTAAAATATTATTCCATTTATTTCTTGGACTTTACTGAGAAGCAAACCATTAGAGGAATAAACAAGATAAAGAAACAGTGGCCTTTTCATGAAGATGGCGCCGAAGCCAAAGCAAAGGCTTTGAAGGCCAAGAGAGCAATGTCAAAAGGTGTCCACAGCCACACACACACACACACACACACACAAGATCCAGACCAAAACGCTGCGGCTCAGGAGGCAGCCCAAATATCCTCAGAAGAGCACCACTAGGAGAAACAAACTTGACCACTATGCCATCATCAAATTCCCCCTCGCCACCGAGTCAGCCATGAAGAAAATAGAAGACAACACCATACTGGTGTTCGCTGTGGATGTCAGGGCCAACAAGCACCAAACTAAACAGCTGTGAGAAGCTCTATGACACTGACGTGGCTGAAGTCAATGCCCTGATCAGGCCTGATGGAGAGAAGAAGGCGTATGTTCAACTGGCTCCTGACTATGATGCTTTGGATGTTGCCTAGGAAACTGGGCTCATCTATCTAAACTGAGTCCAACTGGCTAATTCCAAATACAAAAGTTTTCCCCATAAAAAAAGAAACAGTGTATCAACTGCTCTTCTAGTCAGTCAGTCAGTCAGTCAGTCCAGTGGCTCAGTCAGGTCCCACTCTTCGCGACCCCATGAATCACAGCACGCCAGGCCTCCCTGTCCATCACCAACTCCCGGAGAGATCTACAATTGTTCAGACAGATGCTACCACTTAACACAAGGAGTTAACACTGTAATCTACATGTACCTTTATTATCCGACACCACAGAATCTACCCTTTTGATTGGTAAACTTTTTGTTTCTTAAAATTACTTTCTTTGCTATTTCTCAATTATTCTTGTTAATACTACAAAGAAATTTGGTAGCTACAAATAGTCAGTTCATAAGAACTTCATTTGTTTTTTGCTTTTTTGGGAAAATGGAATGTTATAAAGAGATATAGATAAATTAAAAATGTAAATAGGATTTTGCAGAAATAAAAAATACTGAAAAATTTAAAATAGAGATTAACAATCACACTCTCAGTAAAACAATTACACAAATGTCTTTTAAAAGGTCTGTTCAGGGACTTCCCTGGTAGTCCAGTGGTTAAGAATCTGCCTTGCAATCCAGGGGGCTTAGGTTCAATCCCTGGTCAGGGAACTTCCACATGTCCCATGGTGTGGCCAAGAAAAAAAAAGATCCCACATGCCTTAGAGCAACTAAGCCTGCACAGCACAACTAGAGAGTCCAAGAGTCACAACTAAAGATTCCACTTGCTGCAAAAAAGACCCAACGCAGCCAAATAAAATAAATATTAAAAAAAGAATAAAATTAGAAGGTGTGTTTAGTAAGTTATACTTGCAGAAAGATTACTTAATTTTAAACACATATAATGAACATCTAACATTAATTAAGGGTAAAGACAAAAATGAAATTAATTTTCCATTTCAAGAAAAACTGTGACCTCCTCCTCCTGGTTAAACAGTCCTCTGTCACACTAAGCAGCATGAATCAGCTTTGAAATAGAGGTGTGGCCTACTGATAGCAAAAGTACTCTCAGGAAATATATTAGTGAGTTATAAAGGACAGGCCTCAGCAAAGGCAATTCATCATCACTGACCATGACAAAATCTACACTTGGAAAAACGTAGCATGATTTCCCCCTGGCGTTATATATATATATACCACATTATGAGAAAATCCCCCAGAACAAAACATATTTTTTAAAAGCTACAGTACTCAGTGACATGTCAAATCTTTCCAAAAAACAATTTTGGCAGTAAACATTAACTCTGATGAAAATACTATTTATAAAATCTCCAAAAATAATTTAACCCAAAACTAAACATGTAAAGAAATGAAATTTCATATTTGTTGTCAACTCAACCTTTTAAAATAGCTATGTGATTGACACACATGAATAGATAAATGGGAATGATGAGAAGGAATTCACTGAAGAAATACAAACAGTTAATAAAAATGAAAATATGTTCAGCCTGATTGCTAATAAGGAAAATGCCAATGTAAAGTGAGTTTTATTTTGATTTTTCTTGCCTATCAGAATGGCTAAAAATTCGAGACTCCCCTGCTGATCCAGTGGATAAGAACCCACCTACCCATGCAGGGGACATGGGCTCGATCCCTGGTCGGGGAGATTTTGTGTGCCCAGGAGCAACTAAGCCCACACGCCACGGTTACTGAAGCCTGCACACCCCAGGGCCTGAGAGCCACAAGCAATGAGCCGCTGCGCTGCAACTGCTGAAGCCCAAGGGCCTAGTGCCTGTGTACCGCGACCAGAGAAAGCCTGCACGTAGCAACAAAGACCCAAGGCAGCCACAAATAAATAAATGAATAAAAAAACAGAATAAAATATTTAGTTTTGGGGGAAGAGAAAGGTGAGGAAAGGCACTGATGAAGGGGTATAAGATGAGTACGTTCTGGAGACCTAAAGTACAGCATGATGACCATAGTTAATAACAAAGTACTGCATACTCAAAATCTGCTAAGAGTAGATCTGTGAAGCATTCCATATTTTTAATATCATATATTAATGGACATATAGGGAATTTAGAAAAATGGTACCGACGATACTACGTGCAGGGCAGCAAAGGAGACAGAGACATAAAAACAGGCTTTTGGACTCAGTGGGAGAAGGAGAGGGTGGGATGATTTGAGAGAACAGCACTGAAACATATTCACTGCCATATATAAAACAGACAGCTGCTGCTAAGTCGCTTCAGTCGTGTTTCCAACTCTGTGCGACCCCAGAGATGGCAGCCCACCAGGCTCCCCCCTCCCTGGGAGTCTCCAGGCAAGAACACTGGAGTGGGTTGCCGTTGCCTTCTTCAATGTATGAAAGTGAAAAGTTAAAGTGAAGTCGTGTCCGACTCTTTGCGACCCCATGGACTGCAGCCTACCAGGCTCCTCCGTCCGTAGGATTTTCCAGGCAAGATTATATATGATGCAGGGAACCCAAAGTTGGTGCTCTGTGACAACCTGGAGGGATGCGGCAGGGAGGGAGGTGAGAGGAGGTTTCATGTATGCCTATGGCCAATTCATGTTGCTGTATGGCAAAAACCATCACAATATTGTAATTATCCTCCAATTAAAATAAATAAATAAATAAAATTAAGGAGTTCCCTGCTGGCCCAGTGGTTAGAATTCCAGGCTTTCACTGCTGTGGCCTGGTTTCAATCTCTGGCGGGAAAACTACCGCACACTGTGCAGCACGGCCAAAAAAAGGAAATAAAAAAAATTTAAACAACGGCGCTCTATATAAATGTTCATATCTGCTGATCCAGTGACTTCATTCTTCTTTTACATTTATTTTTATTGCAGTATAGTTGAATTACAATGCCATATTACTGCTATAAAGCAAAGTGACTCAGCTATATATACATACATACACACACATTATTTTTCATATTCTTTTCCACAATGGTTTATCATAGGATATTGAATATAGCAGTAATTTCATTTTAAGAGAAGAAAGTAACATGTGCAAAACCTGTGTGGCAGCATTAAACCTAATGGTTAAATAATTTGAAACCAACAACAAAGGAATCCTTGGCTCAGTTGTTAACTTTGGGGAGGCGGGGGCATGACACTTGGCTTGCAGGACCTTAGTTTCCCCACCAGGGATAGAACCTGGGCTGATGGCAGTGAAAGTGCCAAGTCCTAATCACTAGACCACCAGGGAACCCCGTTTAATTCAGTTTATTTTCATAAACACTCACTGTTCAGTGGGGAGAATAAAGAGGTAAATAAGCTACAGAGGGAAAAGTGCCCTGCGGAGACATGGACAAAGTGCTTTGGGATCACTCAAGGTAAAGGTGAATCATTAACCTTTTCTGCCAATTTCTGACACTGTATTTCCAACCTAAGTACAAAGAAGAGAGTAGGCAGCTGGGTAGACAGAATCAAGTATTTTGGTTATCTGCTACATGAGACTTGCAGGGTCATGGTGGGCTAAGACAGTTCTCTATAAGAGATGATGTTGAGTTCCATCAGAATCAGCCATCTACAAAGGAAACAAACAAACTAAGCAATGTAATTAAGTTCTGTCAGATAATCATAAAATTGCTATTTATCCTTCAAACACAGTTAAGGGCTATTTTAAAAATACTCCTGGAAATGTGGCTAACAAGCTCACATTTGAGAGAATACAGAGAATATTTAACAATGGAGGCTGTTTTATTAAGTCACAGATTTGATTCAAGACAAAATTTGATTTTAAATGTACACGTGAAAAAAATCCAGTAACATCACATACTACAAATAAATTTCTAAATTCAATGCACTGACAGTACGTACCCTGAGAGGTTTGTCTTACCACTCAGTACCCTGGAACTGAAGGATGCACTTTAAACCAGAGTTCACTCCCTTGTACAGCACTTATCACAGTATTAATCCTTTTCTTTGCCAGGTATAATCATATCTTTTCTCATATTTACTAAACACTCTACAGTTTTACAAAGACCTCTCACATACCTTATCCTGATACTTTTGAAGAAATGGTTATTAGCTCCATTTTATAAATGAGGAAACTAAAGGTTAGCTGACTTGGATATTCACATCTAGGAAGTGATGGAGCTGAAATTAGGATCCAGGTTTTCAGACTCCAAAGGTAGTAAATACATTACTTTGAATAAATGTCAGAAGTTTCAGACTGTAAAAACAAACATCTGGTACTTTAAATATAATAGAGAAGTTAAACTGAAAACTAAGCTTGAATATGAAAGCTGTGTGGTTTCAACCACCTCTTTCCTAAAAAAAAAAAAAAAATCAATCACTAGACACACTTCCTCTCTTAAAACTCCTCGGAATACCATAGAAGTCCTAGAATTTGAGAAATCAACTAATCCAGACCCTTACAGAGATGAGAAAATTGAAGCACAAGACATGTGACTTGCTCTGAGTCTCCCATTACAACATAGTTTGTCTTCTTCTCAGGCCCACACCGACAGAACTCAAAAACGTCTGAGAATTGGTGGAGACAGAATGGATAGCTGACTGGGTAAATCTGTCCAACCTCAGTAGGGCCCTGAGGTTCGACAGCCCTTTTGCTCATCTGCTCATCTCTGGTGGCTCCCTTACTTTTTCCACGACTGCTACTCCAAACTTTTAACACTCTTTGGAGTGGCTTGCTTCAGGGTCAGAGGCACTGACTGCAGCAATGCATGCACGGGACCTTTTGAAGGAGGTCGCCCTTATCTTCATTACCTCCACCACAGTTTGGCCTCAGGTCAGTTCAGTTCAGTTCAGTCGCTCAGTCGTGTCCGACTCTTTGCGACCCCATGAATCGCAGCACACCTCAGGTCAAGCAACAGAGAAATAACACAGCTTCGCCCATCAACAGAAAATTGGATTCAGGATTTACTGAACATGGCCCCGCGCATCAGAACAAGACCCAGTTTTCCTCTCAGTCAGTCTCTCCCATCAGGAAGCTTCCATAAGCCTCTTATCCTTCTCCATCAGAGGGAAGACAGAATGAAAACCACAATCACAGAAAACTAACCAATCTGATCACATGGACCACAGCCGTGTCTATTTCAAAGAACCTACGAGCCATGCTGTGTAGGGCCACCCAAGACGGACAGGTCATAGCAGAGAGGTCTGACAGAATGTGGTCCACTGGAGAAGGGAATGGCAAACCACTTCAGTATTCTTGCCTTGAGAACCCCATGAACAGAATGAAAAGGCAAAAAGGTATGACACTGAACAATGAACTCTCCAGGATGGTAGGTGCCCAATATGATATTCGAGAAGAGTGGAGAAATAACTCCAGACAATGAAGAGACGGAGCCAAAGCATCCAGTTGTGGATGTGATTGGTGATGGAAGAAAGTCTGATGCTGTAAAAAGCAATATTGCATAGGAACGTGGAATGTCAGGTCCATGAATCAAGGCGAATTGGAAATGGTTAAACAGTAGATGGCAAGAGTGAACATCGACATTCTAGGAATCAGTGAACTAAAATGGACTGGAATGGGTGAATTTAACTCAGATGACCATTATATCTACTACTGTGGGCAAGAATCCCTTAGAAGAAATGGAGTAGCCATCACAGTCAACAATTGTCTGAAATGAAGTACTTGGATGCAATCTCAAAAACGACAGAATGATCTCTGTTCATTTCCAAGGCAAACCATTCAATATCACAGTAATCCAAGTCTATGCCCTGAACAGTAACGCTGAAGAAGCTGAAGTTGAACGGTTCTACGAAGACCCACAAGACCTTCTAGAACTAACATCCAAAAAAGATGTCCTCCTCATTATAGGGGACTGGAATGCAAAAGTAGGAAGTCAAGAGCTACCTGGAGTAACAGGCAAATTTGGCCTTGGAGTACAAGATGAAGCAGGTCAAAGGCTAACAGAGTTTTGCCAAGAGAATGCACTGGTCATAGTAAACACTCTCTTCCAACAACACAAGAGAAGACTCTACACNAGTTAAATATATAGTGTTAAAATTAAAAAAAGAACTTAGGCAAGCAAAATCACCCTAACACATGGAGCTCCTCCATCTGGACCTTTAGGAAAGAATCATTGTGTGCTTGTGTATTTCTGCCTTCTTGTGGTACCCACCCCAAACCACATTTGTGTTTTTAGTTGCAGAGTCTCCTTACCAGCCTCCAGAACCCTTTTTCTGTCTGGGGTCCATCTCTGGAAGAAAAATAGGCAAAAGGAAATCTGACAGAGTCTAGTTTGGCAAATCATTTCAGCACTGAGCAGAAATTATGTATTTGGGAGTTGGGGAAGGAATGGAGAGGTGTGGGAAGAAGGGAGAGCTCTTCAAAATAAGATGACTCGGCTCTAGAGGCTCCTGATTAGTAAATATTGGGAAAACATCCAGTTCCATAAAAATAGCTTCTGAATATTGAGAAATTAATTGGACTTTCCAGTTAGGACTTATTCAGCTGTTATTTTATGCCAGGCATATAACCCTGAAGTCTCTTGTATACATTTTCTCATTTAATTATCACAACAACCTGTGACATGGATCTCATCATCCCTATTTTACTAATGAGAAAACCAAGTTGGAGAAATTCCGTAGGTCATCCTAGGGAAAGAAGTGACAGAATTCTCAACTCTCTCCATCCCAGTGCTTCTCATGTCCTGGGCACATAGTAGATTCCTAAGAATGCGCTGGAGAAGGCAATGGCGCCCCACTCCAGTACTCTTGCCTGGAAAATCCCGTGGACAGAGGAGCCTAGTGGGCTTCAGTCCATGGAGTCGTGAAGAGTTGGACACGACTGAGTGACTTCACTTTCACTCCTCAGTTTCATGCATTGGAGAAGGAAATGGCAACCCACTCCAGTGTTCTTGCCTGGAGAATCCCAGGGATGGGGGAGCCTGGTGGGCTGCCGTCTATGGGGTCGCACAGAGTCGGACACTACTGAAGCGACTTAGCAGCAGCAGCATTAGAATAAACACCATGTTCCTGGTCTCTGGTATAAGGGAGTAGTGTTAGTTTTGACAACATTATTAGTAATTCTTTGATTCAGTGAGACAGGCAGTGGGCTGGGCTCAGAGAGCTACCCCTCCTCACTTTGTGGTTTCTCTTCCTAAGGGAGTGGAATGGTGTGCAAGCAACTAACAAATTAACTGCACAACGAAGTTTTGGCTGAGGAGAAGTGTAAAATGAAAATAATGTAGGTGCCTTGGTGTATTAGTTTCTTCCTTCCGGTATAACAAATTACCATATATTTATTTTCATCACTGAGTTCTGGAGTTCAGAAAACTTCAATTTGGATCTTGCTGGGCTACAGGCAAGATATTGGCAGGTTTGTGTTCTTCTGGAGGCTCCAGCAAGTTTCTTTGTCCTTCCCAACTTCTAAAGGCCAACTGTGTTCCTTTAATCACATTTCCTTTTTTACATTTCCAAACCAGCAGCGTAGCATCTTCAGATCTCTTCCTTGTGTCCCACTCCTCTACCTCTGCTTATGAGGACCTTAGTATTACATTCTAGGCACCTGGATAGTCCCTCCATCTCTTTAACTTAATCACATCTGCAAAGCCCCTTTGCCATGTAAGATAACATTTTTACCATTTTCAGGAATTTAGACAAGGACATGTTTGCTGCTGCTGCTAAATCGCTTCAGTCGTGTCTGACTGTGCAGCCCACCAGACTCCCCCATCCCTGGATTCTCCAGGCATGAACACTGGAGTGGGTTGCCATTTCCTTCTCCAATGCATGAGAGTGAAAAGTGAAAGGGAAGTCGCTCAGTCTTGTCCGACCCCATGGATTGCAGCCTACCAGGGTCCTCCGTCCATAGGATTTGCCAGGCAAGAGTACTGGAGTGGGGTGCTATTGCCTTCTCCAAAAGACATGTTTGGTGAGCCATTATTCTGCCTACCACACTTGGCGAGGAGTTTTATAGTTCGGATAGAAATGACAGACATCAACCTGGAGGCAAATATTACTCTTATAGTGTGGATTTTAATTGCTACAAGACTCCTATCAAAACAGGAAAGAAAGTGAAAGTGCAGTCGCTCAGTCATCTCTGACTGCGACCCCATGGATTGTAGCCTATCAGGCTCCTCCGTCCATGGGAATTTCCAGGCAAGAATCCTGGAGTGATTGAAGAAGGGAATGACTACCCTTCTTCAAGGGATCTTCCTGTCCCAGGGATCGAACCGAAGTCTCCCATATTGCAGGCAGACACTTTACCATCTGAGCCACTTGGGAAGCCATTGAGGCAGGACTTTATTTTAAAGGTTTAAACTGGAGTATACAGTTGATTTACAGTGTTGTGTTAGACGTCAGTGTATAGCAAAGTGATTCAGTCATAAATAGACATATCTCCATTCTTTTTTTAGATTCTTTTCACATATAGGCCTTTGCAGAATATTGAGTAGATTTCCTTGTACTTTACAGTAGATCCTTGTTAATTGTCTTATATATAGCAATGTGTATATGTTAAACTCCTGATTTATCTCTCCACCCTGCATTTCCCCTTTGGCAACCGTGAGTTTGTTTTCAAAGTCTGTGAGTCTGTTTCTGTTTTGTAATGAGTTTGTTTGTATCTTTTTTTAAAAATTATATATATGTGATATCTGATATTTGTCTTTACTTCAGTTAGTATGATTTATCTCTAGGTACATCTGTGTTGCTGCTATGGCATTATTCATTTTTTATGCCCAAGTAATATTCCATTCTATATATGTACCACATCTGCTGCAAATGCACATTGAAGTGCATGTATCTTTTCAAAGTATGGTTTTCTTCAGATACATGCCTAGACGTGGAATTGCTGAATCCTATGGTAGTACTATATTTAGGTTTTTTTTAATTTAATTTTATTATTTTTTTAATTTTTATTTTTACTTTATTGGTTTTGGCATACATTGATATGAATCCGCCACGGGTGTACATGAACTCCCAAACATGAACCTCCCTCCCACCTCCCACCCCACATCATCCCTCTGGATCATCCCCATGCACCAGCCCCAAGCATCCTGCATCCTGCATCGAACATAGACTGGCAATTTGTTTCTTACATGATAGTATACATATTTCAATGCTTTTCTCCCAAGGAATCTCCATACTGTTCTCTGTACGATATATCAATTTATATTCCCACCAACAAATGTAGGAGAGTTCCCTTTTTTCCACATCTTCTCCAGCATTTATTGTTTGTAGATTTTTGATGACGACCATTCTGACTAGTGGGAGGTGATAGCTCATTGTAATTTTTGCATTTCTCTAATGATTAGAGAAATTAAGGCTCAATTAGATGTTGAGCCTTTTTTCACGGGCCTCTTGGTCATCTGTATGTCTCTTTGGAGAAATGTTTGTTTAGACCACTCACCCATTTTTTGATTGTGGGTTTTTTTTTTTTTTTTTTTTTAATATTGAGCTACATGAATTGTTTGTATATTTGGAGATTAATCTCTTATCAATGTCTTTGTTTGCAAATATATTCTCCCATTCTGTGGGTTTCTTTATTTTGTGGATGGTTTTCATTGCTGTGCCAAAGCTTGTAAGTTTAATTTGGCTTCCCTGTGGCTCAGATGGTGTAGAATCTGCCTGAAATGCCACAGACTCTGGTTCTGTACCTGGGTTGGGAAGATCTGCTGGAGAAGGAAGTGACAAACCACCCCAGTATTCTTTCCTGGAGAATTCCATTGATAGGGAAGCCTGGCAGGCTCCAGTCCATGGGGTCCCAAAGAGTAGGACGTGACTGAGCAACTAACACACACACAGGTCCCATTTATTGCTTATTTTAATTGCTGTAGGAGGTGATTCAAAAAAGATCTTGCTGCGATGCATATCACAGCATACTGCCTACATTTTCATCTAAGACTTTCGTAGGATCTGGTCTTATATTTAGGTTTTTAATCCATTTTGAGTTTATTTTTTATAATTTTATGTATTTATTTATGACCGTGATGGGTCTTCACTGCTGTGCAGACTTTTCTCCAGTTGCTGCAAGTAGGGTCTACTCTTCAGCTTCAGTGCACAGGCTTCTCATTGTGGTGGCATCTCTTTGTTGCAGAGTATAGGCTGCAGAGCGTGTGGGCTTCAGTAGTTGTAGCTCCCGGGCTCTAGCGCACAGGCTCAGCAGTTGGAACACATAGACTAGACTAAGTTGTTCTGCACAATGTGGGATCTTCCCAGATCAAGGATCAGATCTGTGTTTCTTGCATTGGCAGGTGGATTCTTTACCAATAAGCCACCAAGGAAGCCCAGTCTATTTTCAGTTTGTGTGTGGTATTAGAAAATGTTCTGATTTCATTCTTTTGTAGTTAACTGTCTAGTTTTCCCAGCACCATTTATTAAAGAGACTGTCTTTTCTCCCTGACCATCACCAACTCTTGGAGCTTGCTCAAACTCATGTCCATCTAGTCGGTGATGCCATCCAGCCATCTCATCCTCTGTCGTCCCCTTCTCCTCTCGCCTTCAATCTTTCCCAGCATCAGGATCTTTTCCAAGGAGTCAGTTCTTCATATCAGGAGGCCAAAGTATTGGAGTTTCAGCTTGAAAATCAGTCCTTCCAATGAATATTCAGGACTGATTTCCTTAGGATTGCCTGGTTTGATCTCCTTGCAGTCCCAGGTACTCTCAAGAATCTTCTCCAATACCACAGTTCAAAAGCATCAATTCTTTGGCACTCAGCCTTCTTTATAGTCCAGCTCTCACATCCATACATGACTACTGGAAAAACCATAGCTTTGACCAGATGGATCTTTGTTGGCAAAGTGATGTCTCTGCTTTTTAATATGCTCTCTAGGTTGGTCATAACTTTTCTTCCAAGGAGCAAGTGTCTTTTGATTTATTGGCTGCAGTCATTATCTGCAGTGATTCTGGAACCCCAAAAAATAAAGTCTGTCACTATTTCCATTGTTTCCCTATCTATTTGCCATGAAGTAATGGGACTGGATGACCTGATCTTAGTTTTTTCAATGTTGAGTTTTATGCAAACTTTTTCACTCTCCTCTTTCACTTTCATCAAGGAACTCTTTAGTTCTTCACTTTCTGCCATAAGATTGGTATCATCTATGTATTTGACGTATTGTTATTTCCCCTGGCAATTTTGATTCCAGCTTGTGCTTCATCCAACCTGGCGTTTCTGATGATGTACTCTGCATATAAGTTAAATAAGCAGGGTGACAACATACAGCTTTGACGTGCTCCTTTCCTAATTTGGAACCAATCTGTTGTTCCATGTCTGGTTCTAATTGTTGCATCTTGACTTGCATATAGATTTCTCAGGAGGCAGTTAAGGTGGTCTGGTATTCCCAACTCTTTAAGAATTTTCCAAACTTTTTTGTGATCCACACAGTCAAAGGCTTTGGCATAGTCAATAAAGCAGAAGTAGGTGTTTTTCTCAGAGAAGGCAATGGCACCCCACTCAGGTACTCGTGCCTGGAAAATCCCATGGACGGAGGAGTCTAATAGGCTGCAGTCCATGGGTTCGCTAAGAGTCGGACACGACTGAGCGACTTCACTTTATCTTTTCACTTTCATGCATTGGAGAAGGAAACGGCAATCCACTCCAGTATTCTTGCCCGGAGAATCCCAGAGATGGGGGAGCCCGGTGGGCTGCCGTCTATGGGGTCGCACAGAGTCGGACACGACTGAAGTGACTTAGCTGGTGTTTCTCTGGAACTCTCTTGCTTTTCTTATGATCCAGCAGATGTTGGCAATTTGATCTCTGGTTCCTCTGCCTTTTCTAAATCCAGCTTGAACATCTGGAAGTTCGCAGTTCACGGACTGTTGAAGCCTGGCTTCATCGTTCGTGATACTGCTCTGTAGTTTTCTTTTTGTATGTTACTTTTATCTGGTTTTAGTATTAGGGTGATGCTGGCCCCATAGAATGTGTTTGTGAGTGTTCCATTCTCTGCAGTTTTTGGGAATGATTTTAGACAGATAGTAATAACGTAATAACTTCTCTAAATGTTTGATAGAATTTACCTGTGAAGCTGTCTGGTCCTGGACTTTTGTTTGTTGGAAGTTTTTAAATTTCAGTTTCAGTGTTTGTGATTGGTCTGTTCATATTTTTCATTTCTTTCTGGTTTATCCTTGGAAGGTGGTGCCTTTCTAAGAACTTAAGCATTTCGTGTAGGTGTTTTATTGGCATATAGTTGCTCTGGTAGTCCATTATCCTTGGTATTTCTGTGCTATCCCTTGTAACATTTTCATTTCTCATTTTATCCATTTGAGCCCTCTTTTTTGCTTGAGGAGTCTGGCTGAAGGTTTATCAATTTTATCTTCTCAAAGAATCAGCTTTTAGTTTCATTGATCTTTTCTATTGTTTTGTCTCTGTTTCATTCATTTCTGCTGATATTTATGATTTCTTTTCTTCCAGTAAGTTTGGGTTTTGTTTTCTTCTTTCTTTAGTTGTTTAGGTGTAAGGTTATGGTGTTTATTTGAAATTTTTCTTGTTTTCTGAGGTAAGATTGTAGTGCTGTAAGCTTCTCTCTTAAAAGTGCTTTTGCTGTGTCCTATAGGTTTCAGATTGTTGTGTTTTTGTTGTCACTTGTTTCTAGGTACATTTTGATTTCCTCTTTGATTTCTTCACTGATCCATTTAGCCTCTTTTTTTGAACAGCTTTTTGTTTGTAATTAATTTGTAATCTCATAGCATTGGTCAAAATGATGCTTGGTAGGATTTAAATTTCCTTAAATTTACCAAAGCTTTCTTTATGGACTGCTTGTGATCTGTCCTGGAGAATCTTCTATGTGCACTTGAGAAAAATGCGTATTCTGCTGCTTTTGGATGAAATGTTCTATAAATATCTTTTTAAGAACATCTAGCCTAATGATCTAATGTGTCATGTAAGACCTGTGTTTCCTTATTAATTTTCTGTCTGATGACCTGTCCATTGATACAGTTGGGGTGGTAAAGCTTTCCTGTTACTGTGTTACTGTTAATTTCTCCTTTCATGCTGTTAACATTTGCTTTATTTATTGACTTGCTCCTATGTTGGGTGCATATATATTTACACTTGTTGTATCTTCTTGGTTTCATCCTTTGTTCATTATGTAGTGTCTTTTTTTGTCTCTCTTAACAGTTTTTATTTTAGTCTACTTTGTCTGATGTGAGTATTACTACTGCAGCTTTCTTTTGATTGCCATTTTCGTTGAAAACCCTTTTCCATTTCACTTTCAGTCTGTTTGTGTCCCTGGATATGAAGTGGAACTCTTATAAACAGCACACATATATATAGGTCTTTTTTAAAAAAATCCATTCTCCCAGTCTTTGCCATTTGGTTGAAGCATGTAATCCATTTACATTTAAGGCTATTATCTGAACATATGTTTTTATTGGGCTTTCCTGGTGGCTCAGCAATGAAGAATCTGCCTGCCAGTGCAGGAGACATGGGTATCATCCCTGGATCAGGAAGATCCCCTGGAGAAGGAAATGGCAACCCACTCCAGAATTCCTGCCTGGGAAATCTCATGGACTGAGGAGCCTAGCAGGCTGTAGGCCATGGGGTCACAAAAGATTCGGACACAACTTAGTGTCTAATAACATGTTAGACAATAAAATCTGCCTGCCAGTGCAGGAGACATGGGTATCATCCCTGGATCAGGAAGATCCCCTGGAGAAGGAAATGGCAACCCACTCCAGAATTCCTGCCTGGGAAATCTCATGGACTGAGGAGCCTAGCAGGCTGTAGGCCATGGGGTCACAAAAGATTCGGACACAACTTAGTGTCTAATAACATGTTAGACAATAATAACATGCTGTTATTGTCATTTTAGATTCTTATGTCCTTTTGACAAATTTATCAATTCTTGTACAATATGGTTACAGTATATTTACAGTAAGTTTCAAAAAATTGAGAGCATATACCCTCCACTATATCTTTCATGGTCTTAATTTGAAAGTTAACCGTATTCTTTGCATAGCTATCGCAATTTCAGAGTGTTGTTTCATTATGCAGGAATAAAG
The DNA here is from genome assembly GCA_006410675.1 of Oreotragus oreotragus. Lineage (NCBI taxonomy): Eukaryota > Metazoa > Chordata > Mammalia > Artiodactyla > Bovidae > Oreotragus > Oreotragus oreotragus. The sequence goes on along the minus strand of SJYX01004071.1, from coordinate 80,142 downwards.
ATGTGGGTTGTTGGAATATCAGAGCTTGTTCTGTGTTTTTACACATTTAAAATTGTATATTTACATGTTTGAAAACATGTAAAGCAAACATTGCTTCTTCTTTGTACTCGATTTTAACTTAAAGTAGTAAACGCACATATCTCATTGTGTTAAATTATGTAATTGTTACCATCACTCTCAGATGTGCTGTCCTGATTCTTTCACTGTTGTCATCTTTTTGTTTTACAATGCCCTAATTTCTCTAGAGGAAAATGACTTAGAAGTAGTTTTTGTAAAAGATTAGATATATTTAGCTTTATTATTTTATTAGTCAGTTGTCGTAAGGTTGCACCATTCACCTCATTCAGTCAGTACGGCATCCCTTTTTTGAAGAATGAGCGTAGTGCCTCGTGTGTGTCTGCGTGCGCGTACTGGCTTTGTCTTGAAATGCTGGCAGTCACTGCTTGGTGTCTAGTCTGCCACTCCTTAAGAGGATCTAGGTGTAATTTCTCAGTGTTTTGTCAATACTTAGGGTTTACTGGATACTGATTTTGATTTTTGTATTTCGACACATGAATCCCACCTAGTGGCTGAAGTGGGTAATTACAGACCATATGTTGCCTAGGAAAACCATGTGAGATTTTTCTATATATCGCCTTTAAGTTTAAGGAAATCATTAATTCTTGGAATTAATAAGAAGGTTGAATTGCATATTTATGTGGATTATAGTTATATTTAGCATACATTTGACTCGAGGGACGTGAGTCTGGGTGAACTCCGGGAGTTGGTGATGGACAGGGAGGCCTGGCGCGCTGAGATTCATGGGGTCGCAAAGAGTTGGACAGGACTGAGCGACTGAACTGAACTTAAACAAAAATAAAGCTAAAGTGTTTTTTATAGGTTGTTAGGTGGTCATCATTTATGAATTCTGAAGTTTGATTTTTGTGGTTATTATGTCAGGCAGTAGTATTTAAAGGAGCACTTACTCATATTTATTGTCTTTGGGTAAGGCAAAGAGATTCTTTACAATTTTGCTTCCGTCACTTGTTTTGTGTAACTCTAGAAATAAATATTCCATCGTTAAAGTTCAGGTCGTTTATTGTCATGATTGCTTAACTGTGTAGTTTTTAAATGTTTGAAGGCTTAAAGTGTAACCCCACAAAATAATGCATGTCTGAAAGACTTCAATTCAGTTAGGACAGCAAAAGTTATTAAAAATTTACAAATATGTTTATCAACAATTATATATTAAAGCCTTTTTATTCAGTCAACTAAATCTAAATCATGATAAGACACCTTTACTTATGGAGAAGGAATAGGTTCATGAGGTTGTTTTTCATTTTGTGTGAAACCTTTAAAATCCAGTCCTCAGTGAGTGGTTCCCAAAGGTCACATTTCATTCATTTGATTATGCCAAGCTATCATATACCAGGTCACTCCCTTATCTTAGTTTGTCTTAATAAACTATCATCTGAAGTATCAAGAAATGATTCTCAGTTAAGCATAGTAACATAGTAATTGATAGATTCAAATATTAATTCTCCTGAAACTGATTTTTGTTGACTATTTCTATTCAGAAATGATGACAAAGTACCACTTTTTTGTGTAAAATGCAAAAAGATACTACTTTTTTTTTTTTAAGTTTCTAAGTCTTTATAGTTTAGAGAACTTTGCTGAATTATTCTTTGGAGGAGTAGAGACCTTTAGTCTCTTTTTAAGTGGTTTCTGTATATTTTATTTTTTAGTAAATACATAGATAAATAGCTGTGATTAAATTTATTTTGGTACATTCATTCGTGTTCTCTTTGCTAAGTACTGCTGAGTCTTATTTATGTTGTCTGTTTATATTCAACAGAATCAAAGAATCATCAGGATGGCAACAAGTGTTTACAAGCCCATATTTGGATTGGACTATTGAACGAGTAGCTTTAAATGCAAAAGTGGTCGGGGGTCCACACGGAGACAAGGACAAAATGGTGGCTGTTGCCTCAGAGAGTAGCATCATCTTATGGAGTGTCCAAGATGGAGGAAGTGGAAGCGAAATTGGTAGGTTTAAGAGGGATCGCCCATAAATATCAGAATTAACCTGGACCAGTTATTAGTTAGCTAGAGCTGGTGCATCTTCTGTTCAGTGTCCAGTAACAGTAAGACTGCTCAGTGTGAGAGGAATGACCTGGTTAAAGAGGCAAAAATCCCGGCTTGACTGCTNTTTGGAAAGAATTGACTGGATAGTAACAGATTTTTAAGTACCCAGTTTTATGGTTTTATTATTATTTAATTGCACGATATAATCTGTTACATAATTGGCATACGCATTAAGTCATATTAGCAAATGTCATTTATAAATGCCCCTATGTGATTGCAGTTATGTAAATGACTGATAGAAAGCTTAGAAGAATAGCACAAAAATAGTTATACACATAACCCAAAATTTTTGTTTTAGCTTTTTTCCTTTGCATATCTAAGTTTATATATCTGTATCTATGTATCTATATTTATCTAGCTCTATCTATTCAACTATGTATGTACCTATTTATCTATCTAACCATCCTGGTTTTTCAGTCTTATAACTCTTCAGATACTGTGCTGATAAAGGGTATTATAAGAGATTGAGAAGCATAATTGACCTCTAACCCATTGCTGGCAAGTAGCACCAACTCCTAGTTGTGACAACCATCATGACTCCTAGACATTGACAAATGTTCTTTGGTTAGTAAAATAATTTTCAGTTGAGAACTAATAAATATTTCTGACTCTGTCTCTACCTTTGTGTGCATAATTATATGTAGAATATGGGTTTATTTTTAAATATCCTATTTTGAGACATTAATATGCATTTTATTTAGACCAGCTTTGCATTTAAAAATCTTCCAGGTGATAATACATGAAATCTGCTTGCTATGCTCATATCTCTAACCAGAATAAGTTTCTGACAAACGTGGATGGACAAACACGATATAACGGTGCTGAGTGAATTCATCCTCATGGGAATCACAGGCCGCCCTGAGCTGCAGGCTCCATTGTTCGGGCTCTTCCTCATCGTCTACGTGACCTCCGCGGTGAGCAACTGGGGCATGGTCATCCTCAGCAAGACAGACCTCAGGCTACAAACCCCATGTAATGTTTTCCCTGACACCTGGCTTTTACTGACTTGGTTGCTCTATAAATATAGGACCTCAAATGCTAGGAAATTTTGTTTTGGATCAAAATACAATCTCTTATTATTCTTGTGCTATACAGCTAACTTTCTTTCTTGTGTTCATTATTAGCAAACATTTTATTCTGTCAGCAATGTCCTATGACTGCTACGTGGCCACATGTAACCCTCTGCTCTACCCAGCTATTATGCTACCAAGGGTATGTAGGGTGTTGGCGACAATCCTGTACCTCTATAGTGCATTTGTATCTCTTCTCATCACTGTAAAGACATTTAGTTTACCATTCTGTGATTAAATGTCATCAGACATTTTACTGTGACAGTTTCCCTTAGCTATCTTTGCTCTGCTCAAATACACATGAAGTAGAAATAATTATACTAATTATAGCTGGTTTTGATTTGATTTCATCCCTTCTGTTAGTTCTTGTGTCTTATCTTCTTATTCTTGCATCCACTCTCAGGATGAGCTCTGCTGAAGGCAGGCACAAGCCTTTTTATACCTGTGTGTCTCACCTGGCAGTGGTCACAGTGTTCTATGGGGCTTTAATGTTCATGTACATGCAGTCAGAGTCTAACCATTCATTTGACACAGATAAAATGGCATCTACATTTTACACTCTCATTATCCCTATGCTAAATCCCTTGATCTACAGTTTGAGGAACAAAGATGTAAAACATGCCCTTCAAAGTACATGGAAAAGACTATGCAATTCTCTCTTTTAAGGCTTCTATACAATATGAATCCTATAATTTAGGTGATGGGCTTCATACTGTTCTCTGTGTGTCTCTAAAAGGAATAGAAAGTATGGAAATGTTCAGCACATGTTTAGAAAATGCCTTCTAAAGTGAAGGTGAAGTCAGTCATATCTGACTCTTTGCGACCCCGTGGACTGTAGCCCACTAGGCTCTTCCGTCCATGGGATTCTTCAGGCAAGAATGCTGGAGTGGGTTACCATTTCCTTCTCCAGGGAATCTTCTGACCCAGGGATCGAACCCAGGTATCCCGCACTGTGGGCAGACGCTTTAACCTCTGAGCCACAGGGCTGGTCATACTTCTATGTGCTATACATACATTAGCACCCAAAGAGGGGAAAATATCTGCCTTTCCCGAGAGGAAGTGATGAATTACAAATATAATTAAGTAAATAGCACCGTGCCTTAGAATGAGTTAAGATACTGTAAGGGCAAGTAAAGAGAGTCGAGTGAGGAAGAATAGCATATATAAAAGGATTCAAAGGATTATTGTTATTCCCAACTATTAGAATAAATTTCTTAGTGTCCACATGTGTTTGTACATGTACATGTGGTTTTATGTAAGTGCANACTTCTATGTGCTATACATACATTAGCACCCAAAGGGGGGAAAATATCTGCCTTTCCCGAGAGGAAGTGATGAATTACAAATGTAATTAAGTAAATAGCACCGTGCCTTAGAATGAGTTAAGATACTGTAAGGGCAAGTAAAGAGAGTCGAGTGAGGAAGAATAGCATATATAAAAGGATTCAAAGGATTATTGTTATTCCCAACTATTAGAATAAATTTCTTAGTGTCCACATGTGTTTGTACATGTACATGTGGTTTTATGTAAGTGCATATTTCTGTTTTTTTATTCACGATGGACAGAGGAGCCTGGAAGGCTGCAGTCCATGGGGTCGCTGAGGGTCGGCCACAATTGAGCGACTTCCTTTCACTTCTTGCTTTCATGCACTGAAAGGAAATGGCACTGAAAGGAAATGGCAACCCACTCCAGTGTTCTTGCTTGGAGAATCCCAGGAATGGGGGACCCTGGTGGGCTGCCGTCTCGGGGTCGCACAGAGTCGGACATGACTGAAGTGACTTAGCAGCAGCATACTTTTCTAAGGCATGTATTAAAATTAAACTTATGGTGGTTTCTAGGAGGCTCAGTGTGGTACAATGATTTGAATTCATCAGTCATCTCAACTGATAGAGATGTTCCCTTGTCACGTGGAAGATTTTAGGATCCTGCTCTGTTCTCATCAGTGAAGTTGCTTTTATATATGAGCCCTAGAAAGTCTTCAGACTCAGTACACTTAGCAACTCAGTAACTCACAACATTTTATTTGTCTAAGTCACACCGTTTCTCTGTAAATTCAAGTTCAGTCACTCAGTCATGTCTGACTCTTTGCTATCCCATAGGCTGCAGGACACCAGGCTTCCCTGTCCATCACACCAGTGATGCCATCCACCAACCTCATGCTCTGCTGTCCCCTTCTCCTCCTGCCTTCAATCTTTCCCAGCAAGAGGGTCTTTTCCAAAGGATTAGTTCTTTGCATCAGGTGGCCAAACTATTCTCTGTACCAGATACATTTTTAAATTGTCTTTAACAATATTCTATGCTTGAAAGTTGCTAAAAGAGTGGGCCTTAAATATTCTCACCTCACAAAAAGGAATGATAATCATGTAATGTGAAAATGTTAACTAGTGATAAATTGTAGTCGTATTAAACTATATAAATGGGTCAAATCAACATGTTGTAGACTTTAAATTTACACCATATTAAATCATTTCATGGGAAATAGATGGGAAAACAGTAGAAACAGTGTCAGACTTTATTTTGGGGGGCTCCAAAATAACTGCAGATGGTGACTACAGCCATGAAATTAAAAGATGCTTACTCCTTGGAAGGAAAGTTATGACCAACCTAGATAGTATATTAAAAAGCAGGGACATTACTTTGCCAAAATAGGTCCGTCTAGTGAAAGGTATGGTTTTTCCACAGGGAAATAGATGGGGAAACAGTGGAAACAGTGTCAGACTTTATTTTGGGGGGCTCCAAAATAACTGCAGATGGTGACTGCAGCCATGAAATTAAAAGATGCTTACAGCTTGGAAGGAAAGTTATGACCAACCTAGATAGTATATTAAAAAGCAGGGACATTACTTTGCCAAAGAAGGTCCGTCTAGTCAAGGCTATGGTTTTTCCAGTGGTCATGTGTGGATGTGAGAGTTGGACTATGAAGCAAGCTGAGTGCTGAAGAACTGATGCTTTTGAAATGTGGTGTTGAAGAAGACTCTCAAGAGTCCCTTGGACTGTAAGGAGATCCAACCAGTCCATTCTAAAGGATATCAGTCCTGAGTATTCATTGGAAGGACTGATGTTGAAGCTGAAACTCCAATACTTTGGCCACCTCATGCAGAGTTGACTCATTGGAAAAGACCCTGATGCTGGGAGGGATGGGGGCAGGAGGAGAAGGGGATGACCGAGGATGAGATGGCTGGATGGCATCACCGACTCAATCGGTGTGAGTTTGAGTGAACTCTGGGAGTTAGTGATGGACAGGGAGGCCTAGCGTGCTGTGATTTATGGGGTCACAAAGAGTCGGAAACGACTGAGTGACTGAACTGAACTGATATATGGATTATCTATTAATATACCTTCTAATATTTTGGCTTAAAGCTCAACATTCAGAAAACGAAGATCATGGCATCTGGTCCCATCATTTCATGGAAAATAGATGGGGAAACAGTGGAAACAGTGGCTGACTTTATTTTGGGGGGCTCCAAAATCACTGCAGATGGTGATTGCAGCCATGAAATTAAAAGACACTTACTCCTTGGAAGGAAAGTTATGACCAACCTAGACAGCATATTAAAAAGCAGAGACATTACTTTGCCAAAAAAGGTCCAGTATTTTGGCCACTTGATGTGAAGAGCTGACTCATTTGAAAAGACCTTGTGTTGGGAAAGATTGAAGACAGGAGGAGAAGGGGTCGACAGAGGATGAGATGATTAGATGGCATCACCGACTCAATGAATAGGAGTTGGTGATGGACGGGGAGGCCTGGTGTGCCTCCCTCATGGAGTCGCAAAGAGTAGGACATGACTGAGCAAGTGAACTGAATTGAACTGTTAATTTCAACAGCAAAATTTGATGGCAACTCTATCAGTTGAATTATATAAGCTATGAATTTAACTAAGATGAATTTTAAGATTAAAATAGTGATAGTGAGGGAGGAATGGAACAGGCTGAGTTGACTCCTTGAAAAAGAAAGAATCTCCATCTTGCACTTTCCGTGAGCTTTGGACTATGTGCCCGGTAGCCATGGGGATAACATACCTACGGCCTAACTGACCTCCTGGACTGATAAACACCAGGTTCCATACCAATATTTCCCATCGCCAAAAGGAATGTAATAATCCCCTATATNTCATTGGAGGGACTGATGCTGAAGCTGAAACTCCAATACTTTGGCCACCTGATGCGGAGAGCTGACTCATATGTGAAAAGACCTTGATGCTGGGAAAGATTGAGGACAGGAGGAGAAGGGGACGACAGAGGCTGAGATGGTTGGATGGCATCACCTACACAATGGACATGGGTTTGGGTGGACTCTGGGAGTTGGTGATGGACAAGGAGGCCTGGCGTAGTGCGGTTCATGGGATTGCATAGAGTTGGACACGACTGAGTGACTGAACTGAACTGAATGTATGATAGAGTACTGGATCTGGAGAAAGGTTCACTTGACTGTATCCTACTCAGGTTAACTGTGTGACCTCCAGCAAGTCACTTAATGTTTCAGAGGCTGTAAACACTTTATAGCTGTAAAATAAGAGAACTACCATCTTGAAGTGAGAATTCAATCATATAATGTAGGTTTCTCCTGGTGGTACAGTTGATAAGAATCTGCCTGCCAACACAAGGGACATGGGTTTGATCCCTGGTCTGGGAAGATTCTATATAACTCGGAGCAACAAAGCCTACAACTCACGCTCTGCAACAAGAAAAGCCACTGCAATGAGAAACCGTCACACTGTAATGAAGAATAGCCCCTGCTCACTGCAACTAGAGAAAGCCTGCACGCAGCACAGCTAAAAAAAATTTGTCCTCCCCACTTGTTGCCTCTAGACCTGAAGTTCTCAAGCTTTTTCAGTCTCCTCTAAACCTACTTTACTTTCTTAAATCATTCAGGACCGTTAATTGTTTGTATAGGTTATATCTATTGCTATTTACCATAATAGGAGTTAATACTGAAATTCTGATACCTTAATTTAAAAAATAACGATAAAAACCCATTACATGGTAACATGAATAATTTCAGTAAAAAATAACTGAATCTCCAAAATGGAAAGAGTAGCAGTGGTTTACCATTTTGTAAACCTCCTTTATGTTTAATTGAATTCTGATACCTGTTTCTGCATTCAGTCTCCTGCATGTGATTTGTTATTCTGGTTGAACTTGGTGAAGAGTTTGGCCTCACACAGATATATAGTTGGAAAAAACATTTTTATATAATCTTTTTAGATAATTGTCAATATTGTTTGCTCCTGTCCCCAAATTTTGAAGTCAAATTGATGAACTCTGTTCATATAGATCATGAAGTGAAGTGAAGTGAAGTGAAGTCGCTCAGTCGTGTCCGACTCTTTGCGACCCCATGGGCTGTAGACTACCAGGCTCCTGTGTCCATGGGATTTTCCAGGCAATAGTCCTGGAGTGGATTGCCATTTCCTTCTCCAGGGGATCTTTCCAACCCAGGGATCGAACCCAGGTCTCTCACATTGTAGACAGATGCTTTACCGTCTGAGCCACCAGGAGCCATACGCTGTTAAATTAAAATCAGTCTGTTTCGTACTTTGAATGGGTCTTTTTGTCCTTATATAATTTTGTATAACATCATACATTGGTCATTTGTTAAGTGTTGGTTTACTGAGTCATGTAAAATCTTTGAAATGTTGATACCTTTCATTGTACAGTACATTTTAAAAAATCACATGTATTACTATAACCACTGATCACATCTGTGAACTCCAGTATGTTAGGAAGTTTTCATACTTACCGTGGCAGAAAACATTTTCTAGATTCCTGATATTCACTTGAAGCATTGAGCTTGTGTCACTGAAATAACAGATTTGTTCTGTTCCACTTTTTTGGGGAAGTCTATCAGATACCCAAAACTGAATTACATAGTCATTAAGTCATCCTGTCCAGTGAAAATGGTCCCATGTGAAAGGAGCAGCTGGTTTCCTCTCAGCTCCAGCAGTTGGGAAGGTGCTTCTCGACACAGAGAGAGGACTTAGTCACACAGAATGTTAAGAAGAGATACCCTCAAAATTGAGACTTAGTCAGTAAAAATTCTTAGGCAGATTGCTTCCTCTAGGAAATTCTTAAGTTAATTTGTTTTCTTTCCTTGAAAATGTGGCAGAGAAGAATTTAATCACTACCAGTATAGTTTACTGCCACTCCTTTGATTCATGCTAAGGTGTGAGCTGTTTGTACCCAGTGTTGCTTTACATCATTAGTGCAAAGATCAGCACAGATGTTCTAGGATAAAACATGAGATTCGTAAGTTTTCAAGATATTCCAATGCCATGTGTATTTGTAATCAAATCCTCATATAAAAGATCTTTAATGATTGGTCGAGGCTGATCCTGGAGGAGAAACAGAACACGAGGTGCAGCTACATCTGTGTGTTTGTAAGACAGAAATGCAGTTCTGCAGACAAGCTGCTGTCTGCGCCAGTCTTTAACTTGAGGATTTACTGTGTCATTGAAAGGGCCAGCATTGTGGTTTCCTTTACTGACGTTCATCTCACAGGCTTTCAGCATCGCCGTCTGTCTGGGCTTTCCTAGTCTCCCAGCGATGGTGTGCCCTTCTCTCGCTAGAGCAGTGCCATACCTTACCCAGGAGGATGGTTCAGTGACTTTTTCATTTCTAGTTGAAGTTCTGTAACAGTTTATCAAAAGTTTTTCCTATCTTCATTTAAAATCCTTCTTTAAACTCTAGAGTATTTGGTCTGAAAGAACCCACAACTGGCTTTATAATCCTGTTCAAAAAGGTTTTGTGGCTTAGGCACAATAAGGCAAGTTATTAACATCTATAAATTGGGGGAAAAGTTGCTATTTAAAATGTTTATATGCAATTTTGACCAGTTTCTTTAGAGTCCTTCCTTCCATGAACCAAAGAACTCTGCTAGGTCATATTTGTCTTTGTCAGCTCTGTTGGGTTTATGAGTATTGAGCAGGCAAGTTAAGTACAATAAAAATGTATTAAAAACAAATTTATTTCAGAATAAAATATTTAACAGTTGTAGGTAAAATTTTAAAATGTAGAAAGATTTTATAACATTTTAAAAACATTGCAGAATAACAAAGTGTACCTTTTTCTTATATTTCTTTGTAGGCTCAAGGAAAACTTGTATTCTAAAATAATTACAGCAGTTATAACTGAAGACAGCTACTAAAGATAGTGGAAGTATTTGGGCCAAATTAAGTTAGTCTTGGGAAACTTAGCTGTACCCCCAGCCTGCCACCATAAACCATTCTAAAAAACAGAAGAATACACGTGCAGGTGCCGTTGTCTCAATGATGACCTCACGTCAGGTAGCCTCTGGAAAACTCCTTGTCTATACTTCTTGAGATAATGAGAGGTTTTCATTTTTAAAGGCAATGAAAATAGTCTTGACTTGAGACTTCCGGAGGGTTTCCACAGACCCATGAGGATTCCCAGACCACGCTTGGGGAATCATTATTCTAGACCGTGTCTCTTCCCTTCTCTCTCTGTGTCACATCCTCCCCATCCCCCACCGCCGCATCTGCCTAGATTTCGAATTTCATTCCATCAGTACTTAGACTTGATGTAGTGCTCCGCTGCCCTTTGGATTACTCCCCTTCATTCCTTTGAGATTACTAACTCTAATTTTCTAACTCAGAAATTCTTTAACTCCACTGGGATCTTGACTCATTGCTTCCCATGCCATCAGGCTTGGATTCTGTATTTACGGTCACGCTAGCATAGAGCCTCTGTTTTCTTCAGTCCCTCCCTTTGCCTTACCAACCTGAAGAAACCACAGCCCAGGCCAAATCGGCAGTTCTTTCCTGAATAGCCAAGTGTAGTGCAGAGAAAGAAATGTGTGCACACCCAGAACAGTAGTCTTAACTCGTGACCTCTCTCTGGTGGACCTTTAAAGGCTACCCAGAAATCCTACCACATTATCCTTATCTGATCTTGTTTCTATGACTTCCTCGTCTCCTCTTCATGATTTGAAGTGCCCTAGGCACTGTCTGCAACTACTCCTGTTAGTGCCACCCATGGGTCTGCACTCTGCTAAATCCTAGGATCTAGTTCATAGTCTTCATCTGATTAGAACTGTCATTGATATAGTTGATTACTCTTTTCCTTTTGAAGACTTTCTTCCTTTGGCTTCTGGAACACTTCATTGTCTTGATTTTTATCCTCGCTCTTTGTTTTTTCTCAGTTCCTTTTGATAGTTCTTCCTTATTTGCCAAATTTCAAAATGTTGGCATGCCCCAGGGCTTAGTCCTTGGGCTTCATTCCTCTATATCTGTGTCTGTTCCCCACGATATTCCCAGGTTAAGTGATTTACTAGAAAGACCCAGAGGACTCAGCACATAGATATTTGCAGCCATGGTGTCTTATAATGAAAGCATGCAAAGCAGAATTGACAAAAGACCCATGGTGGCATCTGGTCCCATCACTTCATGACAAATAGAGGGAGAAGTTCAGTGGAAACCAGGTACAAGCTTTCAGGAGTTCCCTTGCTTAAAAATTAGAGGAGCCGGCCACCGCGGGGGCCGGACAAAATGGCGGGAACCTCTCTCTCCGCTCTGGGCTGGTCGTTCCCGCACGGCGTCTCGCAGCCTGCCCCTCACTTTTCCTGGTCCGAAGGAGGACAAACGCATTTGGACTTGGAAGGCGAGTTCAATACTGGGCTCCAGGGAGTGCTCAGGGTGCAGGTGTGCTGCTACTGAAATCTGTGTCCAGCCTCGGTCCGGCTGAATTTCAACTGTGAAGTCGCCAACTCTGCGACCCCATGGACTGTAGCCTACCAGGTTCCTCCTTCCATGGGATTTTCCAGGCAGGAATAATCTTCCCAAAATGGTGGCGCGGGAGGGCGCGTGTGAAGCAAAATTATTGAGGGTCAGTTTGAAATGCAGTACACTTAAAAGCAAGTTATCCTCAATTTTTGTGCATAAGGAAGAAACCCAGGATTCATTTTTATTATCTCAGCCGCTTAAGTCCAGTCATCCCAGTTCCTTATCAGTTTTCCCACTACTGTCTAGGGGAACGCACCATCACCTTTCCAAATGTCTTTAGTTTCAGGCCTCCAGGCAGTCGACACCCTTCAAACACCTTCCTTCCCACTGCCAGAGGATCTTTCTAAATGCCATGCTCATTGTGTCACAAATAAGTTAGACCTAAATGTAAAACTTTGAGCTACAAAACTTCTAGAGTAAAATAAAGGAGAAAAGTCGTGTGACTTTCAAACACACAATAAAGGAGACAAACTGATAAAAACTCCACATCATCATAATTAACACTTCTGCTCTTTAAAACACGGTTATGAAAATGAAAAGGCAAGCCAAAGACCTGGGTGAAATGGTAGCAAAACCTATAGCTAACAAAGAACTAGTATCTACAACACACAAAGAACTCTTTCAACTCAAGACAAACAGCCTAGTTAAAAACGAAAAAGAGATTTGACAGAGACACTTTATCAAAGATGATAAATGGATGGCAAATTACACACCCACTGAAATGGCTAACATTAAAAAGACTGGCAGTTATCAAGTGTTAGCAAGACTGTAGCACAACAGGAATTCTCATTCGTTGCTGGTGGGATTGTAAGATGATACGGCCACTCTGAGAAACAGTCTGGCAGTTTCTTTAAAAATTAAATATACATCTACCATATGGCCCAACCATTTATCTACGTTATGTGTTTATGCAAGAAAATGAAAGCATACATCTGCAGAAAGACTTGAAGGTGAATGTTCACAGCAGCTTTATTTGTAACTAGCCAAAGACTGGAAACAACTCAAATGTCCTCCAGAAGGTAAATGGAAGGACTTCCCTGGTGGTCCAGTGGCTAAGACTCCATGCACCCAATGCAGAGGGTCCAGGTTCAATCCCCAGTCAGGGTACTAGATCTGACATGTTATAGCTAAGAGTTCTCATCTGCAACTGAAAGATCCTGAGTGCCACAACTAACACAAGGCACAGACAAGTAAATACATGTATATTTTAAAGTAAATGGGCATTTCCCCGATGGTACAGTGAATAAGAATCTCCCTGCCAATGCAGGGGAGAGGGGTTCGATCCCTGGTCTGGGAAGATACCATATGCTGCAGAGCAACTAAACCTGCATGCCACAACTACTGAGCCTTTGTCCTGCAGCTACTGAAGTCTGTGGGCCTAGAGCCTGCTCGCAGCAACAACAGACAGCCTTGTAATAAGAAGCCCTTGCACCGTAACTGGAGAGTACCTCGCTTTTCTGCAACAGAGAAAAGCCAGCACAGCAACAAAGACTCAGCACAACAAAAAAATAAATAAATTTATAATACAAAAGTAAATGAATATTTATACAAGGGAATACTCTTCAGTAATAAAAAGGAATGAGCTACTAATACGTATGATTTAATGAAGTGAAGTGAGCTCGCTCAGTCGTGTCCGACTCTTTGCGACCCCGTGGACTGTAACCCACCAGGCTCTTCCATCCATGGGATTCTCCAGGCAAGGATACTGGAGTGGGTTGCCATTTCCTTCTCCAGGGGAACTTCCCGACCCAGGGATCAAACCCAGGTCTCCCGCATTGCGGGCAGGTGCTTTACCCTCTGAGCCACGAGGGAACCCCATGATTTAATGATGAATCTTAAAATAATTACTGAGTGAAAGAAGTCAGACATAAAAGAGTATATCTGATATGGTTATATTTACATAGATTCTAGGAATTATCCTGAAAAAAAGCAGAATAAGTGGTTGCCTGGGGCCAAAGAAGCAGGAGCACAACAGGGTAGGATAATAAAGGAATTGAGGAAACTTTTGGGGTGACAGGTGTTGACGGAAAAAAAATGCCCAACATAAAAGTTGACAGTAATGTTTTACTTGGTGGATAAAACTGAAGACTTAACCCTGGGACACAATATCTCAGATAACTCTGAGAGACTGTTCTGAAGCGGCAAGGAGGGAGCCAGGATGTGCAGGAGTTTTTGCAACAAAGACTGATTAGTGGGAACATCAAAAGATTCAGTTCAGTTCAATTCAGTTCAGTCGCTCAGTTGTGCCCAACTCTTTGCAACCCCATGGGCTGCAGCACCCCAGGAGAGACTGTTCTGAAGCGGCAAGGAGGGAGCCAGGATGTGCAGGAGTTTTTGCAACAAAGACTGATTAGTGGGAACATCAAAAGATTCAGTTCAGTTCAATTCAGTTCAGTCGCTCAGTTGTGCCCAACTCTTTGCAACCCCATGGGCTGCAGCACCCCAGGCTTCCCTGTCCATCACCAACTCCTGGAGCTTACTCAAACTCATGTCCGTCAAGTCAGTGATGCCATCCAACCGTCTCATCGTCTGTTGTCCCCTTCTCCTCCTGCCTTCAATCTTTTCCAGCATCGGGGTCTTTTCTAATAAGTCAGTTCTTCGCATCAGGTGGTCAAAGTATTGGAGCTTCAGCTTCAGCCCTTCCAGTGAATATTCAGGACTGATTTCTTTTAGGGTTGACTGGTTTGATCTCCTTGCTGTCCAAATGACTCTCAAGAGTCTTCTGCAACACCACAGGTCAAAAGCATCAATTCTCCCATGCTCTGCTTTCTTTATGGTTCAACTTTCACATCCATACATGACTACTGGAAAAAAACATAGCTTTGACTAGATGAACCTTTGTTGGCAGAGTAATGTCTCTGCTTTTTAGTATGCTATCTAGGTTGGTCATAACTTTTCTTCCAAGGAGCAAGTGTCTTTTAATTTCATGGCAGCAGTCACCATCTGCAGTAATTTTGGAGCCAAGGAAAGAAAGTCTGTCACTGTTTCCATTGTTTCCCCATCTATTTGCCATGAAGCGATAGGAATGGGTGCTATGATCTTAGTTTTCTGAATGCTGAGTTTTAAGCCATCTTTTTCACTCTCCTCTTTCACTTTCATCAAGATGCTCTTTAGTTCCTCTTGGCTCTCTGCCGTAAGGGTGGTGTCATCTGCATATCTGAGGTTATTGATATTTCTCCTGGCAATCTTGATTTCAGCTTGTGCTTCCTCCAGTCCAGCGTTTAGCATGATTTACTCTGCACATAAGTTAAATAAGTAAGGCGACAATATACAGCCTTGACGGACTCCTTTCCCAATTGCAACCAGTCCATTACTCCATGTCCAGTTCTGTTGCTTCCTGACCTACATACAGATTTCTCAGGAGGCAGGTAAGGTGGTCTGGTATTCCCATCTCTTAAAAAATTTTTCACAGTTTGTGGTGATCCACACAGTCAAAGGCTTTATCGTAGTCAATGAAATAATCAAGATTACTGTTAATTAAAGAAAACCAGATGTCCCAAGGAATTTGGTGGCTTTCTACATATGGGAAGATGAAAGAGTTTGGGCCCACTGAAATCATTTCTTTGATCTGCACTTCAGGTTTCTAGGGCTAGCATCCTGTGCTTTCTCATCGCGAGTTGCCTCAGGGTGCTAGATGGCTGGCGGGCATCCTGTCTCTATCTTTCATTCCCTCAGGGCTCACCATCCAGGAGACTTGATGGCAGCAACATCCTTTGTTTACTGATATGGCAGGCAATAGTTTTCATTCACACAGGTGTGTTAACTTTCTTGATTGTGGTTATGGTTTCAAACGTATATGATGAATTTTAAATAAACCAAAACTGGGAATTCTGACTCTGGGGCTTTCACTGTCTAGGGTGCAGGTTCAATCACTGGTGGAGGAGCTGAGATCCTGTAAGCCTCACAGTGTTGGGGGGTGGGGGCGGTGATAAAACAACTCATCAAACTGCGTGCTTTAAATATATGCTGTTTATTGTTTGCCAATTATATCCCATTAAACCTGAAAAATAATAATAAAAAATTGTTTAAAAAAAAGGAAAATTTCAGTGGCTTCCCAGTACCCTAGGACAAAAGCAAAAGTCAGGAGTTGTGGATTCAATCCCTGGATTGGAAGATTCCCCTGGAGAAGGAAATGGCAACCCACTCCAGTATTCTTGCCTGGGAAATCCTGTGGACAGAGAGCCTAGCCGGCTACAGTCCATGGGATCACAAAGAGTTGGACGTGACTGAGCGACTAAGCGTACACAATAATGGTAACAGTAATAGTAATAATGAAACTGCTATTTTTTTCTTGAACATCTGCCAAGAACCAGCTATTTTGCATATGTCTTAATTATAATTTCCTCCAGAAAACTGAACCCAAGACAACGACTAGTTGCTGATAATTTAGTTGGAACATGACCTCAAGGATTAAAATTAAAATAAAAATAAAGAGTAAAATAAAAAAAAAAGAGTAAAAAATAAAGAGTAAAATAAGGGAAGAAGAAAAGTCAACACAAAAATTCATTACCAAGATGTTCACTGCTGCGGGTGCCTGGGGCTAGAACCTACCAGTGTCATCTGAGGATTTCCTAGAAAGCTTCTCAGTGTAGTCAACCTGAGGACTGTCACAAAGAAGCATTTATCCATTGACTCCCATCCCCCTTTGGTTAGGATGGCCCAAGGGCATCAACTTTCCTCCCACTTCCAGGTAGGCTTCCACCAGTGTCTTCCATCCTGGTTTAGGGAAAGTTCCAGAACAGATTGCAGAAGGAGCCAGGAGAGTTGAAGCCCCCACCCAACTGTTTTCTGCAGTTTCAGCTAGAATCTAAGGTCAGACTGAGATGACAGGAGGCAAAAGAGGTCCCACACCATCTGTTACAACACTCAGATTTGCCCATTCTCTACATTCGAATCCATTGAAAAAAAAAAAGAGTAAAAAATAAAGAGTAAAATAAGGGAAGAAGAAAAGTCAACACAAAAATTCATTACCAAGATGTTCACTGCTGCGGGTGCCTGGGGCTAGAACCTACCAGTGTCATCTGAGGATTTCCTAGAAAGCTTCTCAGTGTAGTCAACCTGAGGACTGTCACAAAGAAGCATTTATCCATTGACTCCCATCCCCCTTTGGTTAGGATGGCCCAAGGGCATCAACTTTCCTCCCACTTCCAGGTAGGCTTCCACCAGTGTCTTCCATCCTGGTTTAGGGAAAGTTCCAGAACAGATTGCAGAAGGAGCCAGGAGAGTTGAAGCCCCCACCCAACTGTTTTCTGCAGTTTCAGCTAGAATCTAAGGTCAGACTGAGATGACAGGAGGCAAAAGAGGTCCCACACCATCTGTTACAACACTCAGATTTGCCCATTCTCTACATTCGAATCCATTGCATCATCTCATCTTCAGTCATAGCTGGCTACAATCTCACTGATGCTCATAATTCTTTGCAAAATGTACGTTGTCCCATATGCCTTTGTGCCCTTTAACACACTATACTCAACTATATGGATGATTCTCACAAATAATATTAAATGAAAGAAGCCAGGCCAAGTAGTGTATACTTGTACAATTTCACAAATAAAAAACAAAACAGCCAAAAATAGTCCATTGAAAGCTGGGATAGCAGCTACCTTTCCAAGTGGAAAAGCAGTGTCTGAAGGAGGGTGAGAGGAGATTTTCTAAATGCTGATGATATTCTGGGTTTTGATCTGTGTGCTGGTTACATGTGTGTATTCAGTTTGTCAAAATTAATCAATAGGATGTGTATGCTTTTCTGCACACATATACTTCTGATAAAATTTTTAAGTGGGAGGTGGCCTAAGCAAGTCCTCTCGTCTTCTGAGTGATGAATTAACAGTAAAGACTATTTCCAACTATTAGCATTTCTGGATTTGGGGCTTTGGGACACTATTGGAGCATAATATTAATTTAACAGCACAAGCTTTGGCAACAGAAAGCTGTTCCGTCACTTTCTATTTGGGTGCCATTGGCCAAGTTATTTATTTATTTATTTATTTTACTTTATAGTACTATATTGGTTTTGGCATACACTGATATGAATCCGTCATGGGAGTACATGAACTCCCAAACACGAACCCCCCTCCTCCCACCTCCCACCCCTGGCCAAGTTATTTAAACCCAGAAAGATTCAGTCTCTACACTCCTGTTTCTATTCAGATCAAATAAATTTTTTTAAAAAAGAATTCAGTTTCCTCATTTTACAATAGGAAACATAATACTTCAGTTCAGTTCAGTTCAGTCGCTCAGTCGTGTCCGACTCTTTGCGACCCCATGAATTGCAGCACGCCAGGCCTCCCTGTCCATCA
>SJYX01004071.1:40139-51993 GCA_006410675.1 Oreotragus oreotragus | reverse complement strand
GACTTCACCTTAGTTTCAGATCCTGAGATCTTTTCTTTCACAAACTATGAAAGGCTCCCAAAGCCTGGTAGTCCTTTATGGGCTGAGAACCAAGTCCAATTAATTGGCAAAGAATTTACTGGGCCAATCAGAGAACAATATGCAGATAAATGAAAACTATAAAGCTTCCTCACCTTTGCTTTGGACATTGCAGAATTGAGGCTGTGAATGTTGCTGCCCCCTGCCGGCCACATCTCTCAACAGCAGGTTCATCGAACTAACTCATATGATCCCACTTCAATTAAGACCTCTGTGGGACTCTGGATTAGAGAAACAGGACTTAAAACAAATTTTACTCTTTGCTGGTCAGATCACTATTCTGCCACAAACATAAGCTGGTAATTATTGTTGCTCAGTCACTAAGTCGTGTCAGACTCTTTGCAACCCACTGGACTGCAGCATGCCAGGCTTCCCTGTCCTTTTTCACTGTCTCCCAGAGTTTTCCCAAACTCATGTCCATTGAGTTGGTGATGCCATCCAATTGTCTCACCCTCTGTTGTCCCATTCTCCTGCTTTCCTCAACCTGTCAAAGTATCAGGTTCTTTTCCAATGAGTCAGCTCTTCTCATCAGGTGGCCAAATTTATAGGAGCTTCAGCTTCAGCATCAGTCTTTCCAATGAATATTCAGGGTTGATTTCCTTTAGGACTGACTGATTTGATCTCCCTACCATCCATTATATCTACTACTGTGGGCAAGAATCCATTAGAAGAAATGGAGTAGTCCTCATAGTCAACAAAAGCATCCAAAATGCAGTACTTGGGTGCAATCTCAAAGATGACAGAATGATTTCAGTTCGTTTCCAAGACAAACCATTCAATATCTCAGCAACCAAAGTCTATGCCCCAATCACTAATGTTAAAAAAGTTCAAGTTGAAAGATTCTATGAAGACCTACAAGATCTTTTAGAACTAACACTAAAAAAATAAAGATGTCGTTTTCATCACAGGGGACTGGAATGCAAAGGTAGGAAGTCAAGAGCTACCTGAAGTAACAGGCAAGTTTGACCTTGGAGTACAAAATGAAGCGGGGCAAAGACTAACAAGAGTTTTGCCAAGAGAATGCACTGGTTGTAGAAAACACCCTCTTCCAACAACACAAGAGACTACTCTACACATGGACATCCCCAGATAGTCAATACCAAAATCAGATTGATTATATTCTTTGCAGCCAAAGATGGAGAAGCTCTATACAGTCAACAAAAACAAGACCAGGAGCTGACTGTGGCTCAGATCATAAACTCCTTATTGCCAAATTCAGACTTATATTGAAGAAAGTATGGAAGACAACTAGACCATTCAGGTATGACCTAAATCAAATCCCTTATGATTATACAGTGGAAGTGAGAAATAGATTTAAGGGATTAGATCTGATAAACACAGTACCTGAAGAACTTTGGAGGTTTGAATCATTGTTCAGGAGGTGGTGATCAAAACCATCCCCAAGAAAAAGAGATGCAAAAGGCAAAAGAGTTGTCTGAGGAGGCCTTAAAAATAGCTGAGAAAAGAAGACAAGCTAAAGGCAAAGGAAAAAAGGAAAGATATGCCCATTTGAGTGCAGAGACAGCCTTCCTCAGTGACCAATGCAAAGAAATAGAGCAAAACAACAGAATGGGAAAGACTAGAGATCTCTTCAAGAAAATTAGAGATACCAAGGGAACATTTCATGCAAAGGTGGGCTCAATAAAGGACAGAAATGGTATGGACCTAACAGAAGCACAAGATATTAAGAGAAGGTGGCAAAAATACACAGAACTATACAAAAAAGATCTTCACAACCCAGATAACAATGATGGTGTTACTGTTATTGTCACCTAGAGCCAGACACCTGACTTCTTGGAGTGTGAAGTCAAATGGGCCTTAGCAAGCATAACTGCCAACAGAGCTAGTGGAGGTGATGGAATTTCAGCTGAGCTATTTCAAATCCTAAAAGACGAGTCTGTGAAAGTGCTGCACTCAATATGCCAGCAAATTTGAAAAACTCAGCAGTGGCCATAGGAGTGGAAAAAGGTCAGTTTTCATTCCAATCGAAAGAGTGTTCAAACTGTCACACAGTTGCACTCATTTCATATGCTAGCTAAGTAATGCTCAAAACTCTCCAAGCAAGACTTCCACATTATGTGAACTGAGAACTTCCTGATGTTCAAGCTGGATTTAGAAAAGGCAGAGGAACCAGAGATCAAATTGCTAACATCTATTGGATCATCAAAAAAGCAAGAGAATTCCAGAAAAACATCTACTTCAGCTTTATTGACTACACCAAAGCCTTTGACTGTGTGGATCACAACAAACTGTGGGAAATTCTGAAAAAGATGGGAATACCAGACCACCTGACCCGCCTCTTGAGAAACCTGTATGCAGGTCAGGAAGCAACAGTTAGAACCAGACATGGAACAACAGATTGGTTCAGAATTGAGAAAGGAGCCTTTTCGATGGTGGCGGCGGTCGTGGGTAGAGCGCCATGAAGGTCTCAGGGACGCTTCAAGAGTATAAAGTGGTGGGGCGCTGTCTGCTGACCCCCAAATGCTGCACGCCGCCCCTCTATTGCATGAGAATTTTTGTGCCTAATCTGTTGTTGCCAAGTCCCGCTTCTGGTACTTTGTGTCTCAGTTGAAGAAGATGAAGAAATCCTCTAGGGAAATCGTCTACTGTGGACAGGTGTTCGAGAAATCTCCCCTGCGAGTGAAGAACTTCAGCATCTGGCTACGTTAAGACTCCCACAGCGGCACCCACAACAGGTACCGGCAGTACCGGAACCTGACCACCGCTGGCGCCGTCCCCCAGTGCTACCGAGACATGGGTGCCCGGCACCGAGCCCGGCCCACTCAATCCAGATCATGAAGGTGGAGGAGGTCGCAGCCTGCAAGTGCCGCCGACCAGCGGTCAAGCAGTTCCACGACTCCAAGATCAGGTTCCCACTGCCCCACCGCGTCCTCCGTCGCCAGCACAAGCCATGCTTCACCACCAAGAGGCCCAACACCTTCTTTTAGGCACAGGCCCTCTGCCCCCGGGGCTGCCCCAGTAAAACTTAGTGGGAAAACCGAAAGAAAAAAAATTGGGAAAGGAGTACGTCACGGCTGTATATTGTCACCCTGCTTATTTAACTTAGATGCAGAGTACATCATGTGAAATGAAAGGCTGGATGAAGCACAAGCTGGAATCAAGATTGCCAGGTGAAGAATCAATAACCTCAGATATGCAGATGACACCACCTTTATGGCAGAAAGCGAAGAGGAACTAAAAAGCCTCTTAATGAAAGTGAAAGAGGAGAGTTAAAAAGCTGGCTTAAAACTGAACAGTCAAAAAATGAAGATCATGGCATCCAGTCCCATCACTTCATGGCAAATAGATGGGAAAACAGTGGAAACAGTGAGAGACTTTCTTTTCTTGGGCTCCAGAACCACTGTAGATGGTGACTGAAGCCATGAAATTAAAAGATGCTTGCTCCTTGGAAGAAAAGCTATGACCAACCTAAACAGAGTATTAAAAAGCAGAGACATTTCTTTGCCGACAAAGGTCCGTCTAGTCAAAACTATGGTTTTTCCAACAGTCATGTATGGATGTGAGAGTTGAACCATAAAGAAGGCTGAGCATCGAAGAATTGATGCTTTTGAACTGTGGTGTTGGAGAAGACTCTTGAGAGTCCTTTGGACAGCAAGGAAATCAAACCTGTCAATCTAAAGGAAATCAGCCCTGAATATTCATTGGAAGGACTGATGCTGAAACTGAAGCTCCAATACTTTGGCCACCTGATGCAAGCAGTTGACTCATTAGAAAAGACTCTGATGCTGGGAAAGATTGGAGGCGGGAGGAGAAGGGGATGGCAGAGGATGAGATGGTTGGATGGCATCACTGACTCAATGGACATGAGTTTGAGCAAGCTCCAGGAGATGGTAAAGGACAGGGAAGCCTGGCGGTGCTGCAGTCCATGGGGTCACAAAGAGCTGGACACAACTGAGCAACTGAACAACAACAGCAAAGCACAATGCCTGGCACGTAGTGAGCATGCGGCCAACATTAATAGCTGTTAGGCAAATCTTCAGGCTTCCTACATGGTGTCAGTGGTAAAGAACATGCCTGCCAGTGCACGAGACACAAGAAACCCGGCTTCCATCCCTTGGTCAGGAAGATCCCGTGGAGAAGGGCCTGGCAGCCCCACTCCAGTATTCTTGCCTGGAGAAACCCGTTGACAGAGGAGCCTGGAGGACTGCAGTCCAGAGGGTCACAAAGAGTCGACTTAGCACACATGCAGGCAGCCTTCAGAAGCCTCTCCCATTCTAAACTGACAAATTGTCCATTACACACTGTAGTGCAGTGAAAAGACTTTTAACACTTGGCTCCACCGCTTATGAGCTTGAGCAAAAGTATCTTAACCTCTTTGAACTCTATTGACCTCACAAGTGGTTTTGAATGTTACCTGACATCATCTATTCAAAGCACCAACCACAGCGCCTGGCATGCAGTGACCACTTAGTAAACAGAGTGGTAATTAGCACAGGAAGAGTTACCAAGTACAGCCAAAGGTTGAACAGCTCTTGGTGCAAACAGACAGGTCACAGGTGGTCATTATTCTGTATATATTTTGGACTGGCCCTAAGTGTTTTACAATTTTTAAGTTACTTGCCAGCAGTAGAAACAGAAATTTCACATGCAAGTCCGGATTCTTCTATTTTTTAATGTGAAGCTCTGACTAGGTGTCACACCAGATCTATAAGGAAGATGGCATATAGCAGTTGTTTTTCAGTCACTCAGTCACGTCCGACTCTTTGTGACCCCATGGACTGCAGCGCAACAGTCTTCCCTGTCCTTCACCATCTCCATATAGCATATAGCAGAGAAACCTAATTTCCTGCAAAGGAGCCAAGGAATCCCTGAAGAAGTGATGTTAAAGCTGAGACATGAAAGTTGAGTAGGAGTTAACTTGATAAAGACAGTGGGGACGATGTTCCCAGCAAAGGGACTGGCAGGTCTAAAGATCCTGATTCGGGGACATTAGTGCCTCCAGGACACTTCAGGGAAGCCTGGCTGGAGCACAGAGGAGGGGAAGGTGGGAAGATGAGACTCCAGTTGACATTTTATGGATTTTGGACTTTACTGTGGGGTTGAATGTAGTTCAAGGCTGGAAGCTGGATGGTAGCCAATCAGTGTAACAAACTGATGGGGCTAGACAGGGTCAGAAAGGATTAGAGTCAAGGGTCAAGACTGAGCAGATGAGAAAGCAGAGCAGTACGAGGAGCCCCATCTAGAAACTCTGGGCAGACACAGGATAGCCTGTCAGGTGTGGTCTTGCAAAGGGCAGACTTTACAAGGACCAAGCTAAGCTGGACACCAGGGTGAATTTCCTATGTTCATTTTCAAAGTGAAAAAAATGAGAAAAATAAAGATTTGGACAAGGACATATAACAAACGAGATACAGAACTAGATTCACAACAGCTACCTCTAACTTGCTGCTTATCTCACTGTATTAATTTCTTCAAGGTGAATAATCTCAGTACCAATACTGTGTTGTTGATAATAATATAGGTCCTTTATCAAGAGCTTGCTAAATGGTAGGCTCTGTGTTTATGTGCACTATCATTCTCATTACTTCATTTAGTTAACAGCTATAGTCCACCTCAAACAGTATTTACCAGGGGACTGTTGGGCACTGGAGACACAAGAATGAATGAGACAGACACATCCCTATCCTGTGGGAGTTCAGCATCCGGAAAGGAGCTGAGTAGTTGAGGTTATGACAAAGGGTAATTGGCAGGCATTTGGGGAGAGTCTAAGAGTGAGCCTGTCCTACCGTGGGCAGCTGGGAAGGCTTTCTGGGAGAAGCGACAGTTGAGCTGAAAAGGCAGGAGGGAAACTCAGAGGCAGATTGTTCCAGGAACAGAGAACAGCACATGGAAGTCAGCCTTCTCACCATAACCTGATGAGACAAGTGCTGTGGTTATCCCCTTCTCATAGATGGATAAACTGAGGTTCTAAGAGAGATGAAGTAACTGACCCACTAGACAGTGCTGGAGCCAGGGTGTAAGCCTGGATCTGCCTGGACCAAGGCTCATTCTCTTCGCTGCTAAACTGGATATTTCTCCTAGTCGGTCTGTTCCTTCTAAGGGTCATGTGAGTGAAGTGGAATATTAACTGAGGTGCCTGCAATGCAAGAAGTTGAAATCATGGCTTACAAACTATGCAAGCATGTCTGTGTCAGAGTTGGCTGTCTGTTTGGGAATGACAGCTATTCAGTGACACATCTCCTGTGCTAACATCTGAATAGATGTTCAGTTCAGCTGAATATGATTCAATAGCCATTTATTGAGTGCCTACTATGTGATAGGAAGGGTGCCAGGCATTGTCAGAGCTACAGAGATGATGAGAAAAGTGCCCAGGTACTAGACTAAAGATCATATTTGTTGTTTAGTCGCTAAGTCATGTCCGACTCTTTTATGATCCCATGTTAATCACTAACAGATTTTAAAAGTCAAACAACAAAGCCATAAATAACCCTGGCAGTTAAAAACCATAGATAATGTCATAATAGCTACCAAGTTTTGAGACATTAATGAAAATAAAACTGATCATGAAATCGTAGCTAAAAACTAAAAGCCCATTCTGTGAGATTAGGTTGAGGACTTTGCATGTATTATCTCCTTTAACCCATGTTCATTCTATAAAGTTAATATCATACTGTCAATGGTACTAATATGGCCCATTTTATAGATGAGGAAACTGAGCTTCAGAGGTTTTTGCTTGAGATTGCAGGGCTTCCCAGATGGCACAGTGATAAAAGACTCTGACTGCTAATGCAAGAGACACAAGAGATAAGAGTTCAATCCCTGGGTCAGGAAGATCCCCTGGAGAAGGAAATGACAACCCATGCCAGTAATCTTGCTTGGAAAATTCCATGGACAGAGGAGCCTGGCAGACTACAGTCCATGGGGTTGCAAAGAGTTAGTAAACAGAAGAACTATAATTCAAACCCAGGTCTGCCTGACTCCAAAACTTGGACTCTAGAGCATTGCACCACACCATCTTTGCAAGAAGAGTCGGTTTGTGAAAACCCAGGGGAATGTATGATCTGCATTTGGCTTGGCCAGGCACACATCCAGACAGGAGAAATAAATATCAGTGCTCTAAAAACCTTTCAGGGGAGTAAAAAACCAGGAGAAAAAAAAATAAAACAAGATGTCTAATCATTAAAACACTAATTAATCCCTAAATGGAGAAGGCAATGGCAACCTACACCAGTATTCTTGCCTGGAGAATCCCAGGGACGGAGGAGCCTCGTGGGTTGCAGTCTATGGGGTAGCAAAGAGTCTGACACGACTGAAGCGACTTAGCAGCAGCAGTAATCCCTAAATGGAGAGCCCACCTCAAATATTTATACTGTCCTTTTTGTCACTTAATTCCACTTAAACTGGCCTCTAGAAGTATCTTTAATTAGTAGCTAAAGCTTAGAATTTTTGGTATCAAGATATACCTCTTTGAGTTTTTTAAAAATTAATTATTTAATTAATTAATTTGGCTCTGCCTGCTCACAGTCATGGCTCTTAAGATCTTCAATCTTCTTTGTCGCATGAGGGGTCTAGTTCCCTAACCAGGGATCAAACCCAGGCCTCTTGCATTGGGAGCTTGGAGTCTCAGCCAATGGACCACTAGGGAAGTTGCACCTCCTTTAATTCTTGTTTTACATTTATATGGGAAAGAAAAGAAACGATTTCATAAAAATCAGTATCAAGCAAATAAGAGAACCTCATTAATGGCGAGCTAGATGACTCACAATCTGGAATCAAGATTGCCAGGAGAAATGTCAACAACCTCAGATTTGCAGATGATAACTCTTTAATGGCAGAAAATGAAGAGGGACTAAAGAGCCTCTTGATGAAGAGTGAGTGCTAGCTGCTCAGTCATGTCTGACTCTTTTGAGTTCCCATGGATTGTAGCCCACCAGGCTCCTTTGTCCATGGAATTCTCCAGGCAAGAATTCCAGAGTGGATTGCCATTCCCTTCTCCAGCAGATCTTCCTGACCCATTGATCAAACTTGTGTCTCCTGCATTCAGGCAGATTCTTTGCTGTCTGAGCTGAAGAGGAAAAGAGGTGAGTGCAAAAGATGGCTTAAAACTTAACATTCAAAAAAAGAAGATCATGGCATTCAGTTCCATCACTTCATGGCAAATAGGGAAACGATGGAAACAGTGACAGATTTTATTTTCTTGGGCTCCAAAAATCACTGTGAACAGTGACTTCAGCTACGAAATTAAAAGATGCTTGCTCCTTGGAAGAAAAGCTCTAACAAATCTAGACAGTGTATTAAAAAGCAAAGATATCACTTTGCCGACAAAGGTCCATCTAGTCAAAGCTATGGTTTTTCCAGTAGTCATATATGGATGTGAGAGTTGGACCATAAAGAAAGCTGAGTGCCAAAGAACTGATGCTTTTGAACAGTGGTGTTGGAGAAGACTCTTGAGGGTCCCTTGGACTGCAAGGAGATCAAACCTGTCAATCCTAAAGGAAATCAACCCTGAATATTCATTGGCAGGACTGATGCTGAAGTTGAAACTCCAATACTTTGGCCACCTGATACAAAGAGCCAACTCATTGGAAAAGACCCTGATGGTGGGAGAGATTGAAGGCAGGAGGAGAAGGGTGTGACAGAGGATGAGGTGGTTGGATGGTTATCACCGACTCGATGGACATGAGTTTGAGCCAGCTCCGGGAGATGATGAAGGACAGGGAGGCCTGGTGTGCTGAGAACCACTGGGTTTGCAAAGAGTCAGAAATGACTGAGCGACTGAACAACAGTGATTAGTGGTGCTGAGCTTCTTTTCATGTGTCTCTTGGCCGTCCGTGTGTCTTCTTTGGAAAAATATATATTTACATCAATTGCCCATTTTTTGATTGGGTTGTTTGTTTTTTTAATTTTGTGTTGCATGAGATGTTTGTATATTTTGGAGATTAATCAATCCCTAATTGGTTGCTTTGTTTGCAAGTGTTTTCTCCCATTCTGAGAGTTCTCTTTTTGTTTTGCTTATGGTTTCCTTTGTTATGCAAAAGCTTTTAAGTTTAATTAGGCCCCATTTATTTATTTTTGTTCTTATTTTCATTACTCTCCGAGGTGGATCAAAAAAGATCGTGTACAACCCTGAATATTCATTGGCAGGACTGATGCTGAAGTTGAAACTCCAATACTTTGGCCACCTGATACAAAGAGCCAACTCATTGGAAAAGACCCTGATGGTGGGAGAGATTGAAGGCAGGAGGAGAAGGGTGTGACAGAGGATGAGGTGGTTGGATGGTTATCACCGACTCGATGGACATGAGTTTGAGCCAGCTCCGGGAGATGATGAAGGACAGGGAGGCCTGGTGTGCTGAGAACCACTGGGTTTGCAAAGAGTCAGAAATGACTGAGCGACTGAACAACAGTGATTAGTGGTGCTGAGCTTCTTTTCATGTGTCTCTTGGCCGTCCGTGTGTCTCCTTTGGAAAAATATATATTTACATCAATTGCCCATTTTTTGATTGGGTTGTTTTTTTAATTTTGTGTTGCATGAGATATTTGTATATTTTGGAGATTAATCAATCCCTAATTGGTTGCTTTGTTTGCAAGTGTTTTCTCCCATCCTGAGAGTTCTCTTTTTGTTTTGCTTATGGTTTCCTTTGTTATGCAAAAGCTTTTAAGTTTAATTAGGCCCCATTTATTTATTTTTGTTCTTATTTTCATTACTCTCCGAGGTGGATCAAAAAAGATCGTGTCGCCATTTACGTCAAAGAATGTTCTGCCTATGTTTTCTTCTAAGAGTTTTATGATATCTGGCCTTACATTTGGATCTTTAATCTCATACATTATTTCGTGTAGTCTTCAGAACAACCCTATGGTCTAAGGACTATCACCTATTTTACAGAAAAAGAAACAGCCATTGAGGAAGTTAAGCAACTTCCCGGGGTCACACAGAGAACAACAAGGAGCCTCTGAGGCAGACAGGTCCTCCAGGCTCTCTGAGAGACCAACACCATATACAGACATAAGGCTTCTCGTCCCCATGCAAGCTTATGCAAGCTTTTCTCTTTTTCCTCATCAATATAGACACCTGATTCCCCTCCCCAGTTGTGGTTGCAGTTCAATCACTAAGTCCCATCTGACTCTTTGAGACCCCAGGGACTGCAGCAAGCCAGGCTTCCCTGTTTCACTCTTTCCTGGAGTTTGCTCAAACTCATGTCCATTAAATCGATGATCCCCTCCAACCATCTCATCCTCTGTTGCCCCTTTCTTCTCCTGCCCCCAGTCTTTCCCAGCATTAGGGTCTTTTCCAGTGAGTCGGCTCTTTGCATCAGGTGGCCAAAGTATTGGAGCTTCAGCTTCAGCATCAGTCCTTCCAGTGAACATTCAGGGTTGATTTCCTTTAAGACTGACAGGTTTGATCTCCTTGATGTCCAAGCAGTAAGAGAAGTACCTTATAGCACCCGAGCCTTGAGAGGATATGTCTGCACTCAGGCAGCCTAGGCTAAAATCCATTTCTACCTCTCACAGCTGTGACCTTGGCTGTATTTCTCCGTGAGCCCCAGTTTCCTTATCAGTAAAACAAGGATAATAATGTCTATCTCAGAAGATTGTTGAAGTGTTTAAGATGTGACAGTTTTTATTTTTTTACTTTTTAAAAAATATTTTTAAAATTTATTTCTGTATTTATTTTTAAATGTTTGGGGCTGTTCTGAGACTTCATTGCTGCCCACAAGCTTTCTCTAGCTGTGGTTCGAAGGGGCTGCTCCCTAGTTGCAGTGTTCGGCCTTCCTGCTGGGGTGATTTCTCTTGTCACAGAGTGAGGACTCAGTAGTTGTGGCCCACAGGCTTAGTTGGTCCTTGGCATGTGGAATCTTCCCAGATCAGAGACAGAGCTGCTGTTCCCTGCATTGCAAGGCAGAGTCCTAACCACTACACCACCAGGGAAGCCCCTTTCAAAAATGTTTATTTATTTGGCTGCGTTGGGTCTTAGTTGTCTTATGTGGGGTCTTTCATTGCTGTACACGGATTCTCGAATTGCTGGCTTATTTGCTTTGTGGCATGTGGGATCTTAGTTCCCTAGCCAGCGACAGAACCTGAGTTCCTTGCATTGCAAGGCAGATTCTTAACCACTGGACAACCAAGGAAGTCCCTTGTAGGTTTTTAGTACAGAGATCAGAGCATAGTAATTGCTTAATAAACAGTAACTCTGATTATTACCTGTCAGCCACCAACCTTATCAGGTACATCTAATAAGGACTGAATTTCAAGAGTGGACCCAACTTAAGGTCATACTGGGGCCCAAAACAATACTATGCCTGATTCTTTAAAAACACAGGACGCCTTATGTGTAAAAATGAAAATTGTTAACTTCAAGTTGTCATCACCTTCGGGACAGTGCACTTATTCTAGGGATACTTCCACTCTCCAAAACATTTTGGGGATACCCAATTCAGAAATGGCTTCAGGTTCTATGACACATTCTTTTCAATATTGTCACCAATAGCAAATCTTTACCCTCTGTAAAGATAAAGTCAATGTTTGAAATAATCAGAAGTTGGTGAATAAGTAGGGTACAGGGGAAGATGAAGTAAGACTAACTTTCTAATATGACTTTTACATGGATTTTGTCCTTTTATTTTGTTTTTGGTCATGTGACTTGATGAATCTTAGTTTTTCCGCCAGAGACTGAACCCGAACCCTCAGCAGTGGAAGTGCAGAGTCCTAACCACTGGGCAACCAGGGAATTCCCAAGGATTTTATCCATTCAAAATACACTAGTTTTTCTTATCTTTCAATTAGAAAATAAATTAATTTTAAAAAATAAAAAAAA
>SJYX01004071.1:0-26367 GCA_006410675.1 Oreotragus oreotragus | reverse complement strand
TCGATGGACGTGAGTCTGAGTGAACTCTGGGAAATGGTGATGAACAGGGAGGCCTGGCGTACTGCGATTCATGGGGTCGCAAAGAGTCGGACATGACTGAGCGACTGAACTGAACTGAACTGGAAATATTGATAAACACAAAGGTTGCTTTCAGGACTATAGATTTGATCATTTAAAAGCTTAAGATATGAAGGAAATTACCAACTACATTGATTTAGTACTCTAATTTTAATGTTGACATGAAACAAAGATGACTTCCTTTTTTAGGCTTTTATTTTGAGGGTATGAACTTTAAAAATGAATTACCATATCCCAGTGATGTGTACTAGTCTTATTTTTTTAACAGCTTATTTTTTTTAAGCTATCTGGCTGTGCTGGGTCTTTCTCTAGCTGCGGAGAACAGGGCTGACTCTGTAGTTTCGGTGCCCAAGCTTCTCACTGCAGTGGCTTCACTTGTTGCAGAGTACAAGCTCTAGGGCTCCAGGGCTTCAGCAGTTGGGGTCCCCGGGCTCTAGGGCACAGGCTTCAAAGTTGAGGCACATGGGCTTAGCTGCTCTGCGGCATGTGGGATCTTTCTGGATCAGGGATTGAACTCGTGCATCCTGCATTGGCAGGCAGATTCTTTACCATGGAGCCATCAAGGAAGCCCCACTTGTACTGTTTTGAGGTGTGATAGCTTAAGAGTAATCTGATTTGAACTTAATGCATGTTTAGAGGATGTCTAAAATTCAGAACCAGGCAGATCCATCTCCTCTGACCCTAAACATAGTCCATAGCTAATTGCTTGAGGAAATTGAATCTCCAAAATAGGGAATTTTGAAGTGTATCCCTATTCCACTGAATATCAAAGAAGCCCAACTGATAAACTGTGGACTGAGCAAAAATTGTTTTTGAAACGGTTATCTTGAACAGTATGACTCAAATGGAGGAATTAAGGTGATTGGCAGTGAAAAGGCATCAGAATGTGAAATTATTTAAAAATTTATTGATAAATAATTTTGCTTGTTACATATTAAATAAATCTTTACACTTAAATAAAATACTGGCAAAAATTAGAAAAATGGTAACACTGAAGATTGATGAGGATGTGGTTATTAAGATTTCTTGTGTACTGTGACAGTAATGTAAATAGCACAGCATTCTGAAAAGCAAGCTGATAATTTTTGGCAAAACTGAGCATTCCCAATTACATAGTGTAGGGGAATCACTCATGTTAATATACAAACTTGCTTATTTTTGCAATTTTAATAGTGACAGAGTGTTGATGGCAATCTAGGTTTCTATCATCAAAAGAGTGAATAAGTACAAACGTGGTAGATGCACAGTACTTACGTGCCTGGATTCTGAAGCTAGACTGTTCAAGTTCAAATGCAGGCTCCAACACTTACAGTGGAAGTAAAAATTTGAGTTATCTGTGCCTCATTCTTATCTACAAAATGGGAGTAAAAATATCATAGGGTTGTTGGAAGAAGTATATGATTTAAGACATTTAAAGCACCTGAAACAGAGTGAAGCATTGTTGTTGTTCAGTTGCTAAGTCCTGTCCAACTCTGCAACTCCATGGACCGCAGCATGCCAGGCTTCCCTGTCCTTCACTGTCTCCCAGAGTTTGCTCAGATTCATGTCCATTGAGTCAGTGATGCTATCTAACCATCTCATCTTCTGCTCCCCTTCTCCTTTTGCCTTTACTCTTTCCCAGCATCAGGGTCTTTTCCAATGAGTCGGCTCTTCGCATCAGGTGGCCAAAATATTGGAAGCTTCAGCTTCATCATCAGTCCTTCCAGTGAATATCCAGGGTTGATTTCCTTTAGGATTGACTAGTTTGATCTCCTTGCAGTTCAAGGGACTCTCAAGAGTCTTCTCCAGCACCAGAATTCAAAGGCATTGATTCTTCATTGCTCAACTTTCTTTACGGTCCAACTCATATCCATACATGACTACTAGAAAAACCATAGCTTTGATTATATGGACTGAGTGACTGAACTGAACTGAATATTACTGGTAATATGAAAGCCTATGCCGCTCAGTCGTGTCCAACTCTTTGTGACCCCATAGACTGTAGCCTACCAGGCTCCTCTGTCCATGGGATTTTTCAGGCAATAGTACTGGAGTGGATTGCCATTTCCTTCTCCAAGAGATCTTCCCAACCCAGGGCTCGAATCCAGGTCTCCCACATTGTAGACAGACGCTTTACTGTCTAAGCCACCAGGGAAGTCCAAGTTAGGTTTACATATACCAACAAGAGAACATCACAAAAGCAATAATAACTTTAAAAAGAAGAGGAACATTTATCGTACATCACTTATGTGAATATGTTTACATAACTACATAGTTTATAAGACAAGCATCAGAGGCATACATTGAACATATATGAATGGGTGCCTATAATAAAGAGTTGAGTTTAGGAATAAAGTGGATGACTACAAAACAAGAAAGGGGCCTGCTTGAATTATCTTGCTAATATGTTACGAAAGGAGGAACAAGATTTACTCATGCAACTGAAGCAATAGTTAGAACTGGACATGGAACATGGACTGGTTTCAAATTGGGAAAAGGGTACGTCAAGGCTGTATATTGTCACTCCACTTATTTAACTTATATGCAGAGTACATCCTGTGGAATGCCAGGCTGGATGAAGCACAAGCTGGAATCAAGACTGCCGGGGAAAATATCAATTACCTCAGATATGCAGATGACACCACTCTTATGGCAGAAAGTGAAGAGGAACTGAAGAGTCTTTTGATGAAAGTGGAAGAGGAGGGTGAAAAAATTGGCTTAAAACTCAGCATTCAGAAAACTGAGACCATGGCATCGGGTCCCATCACTTCATGGCAAACAGATGGAGAAACAATGGAAATAGTGAGAGACTTTATTTTCCTGGGCTCCAAAATCACTGCAGATGGTGATTGAAGCCATGAAATTACAAGATGCTTGCTCCTTGGA
Organism: Oreotragus oreotragus; assembly: GCA_006410675.1. Taxonomy (NCBI): domain Eukaryota; kingdom Metazoa; phylum Chordata; class Mammalia; order Artiodactyla; family Bovidae; genus Oreotragus; species Oreotragus oreotragus. Next base: position 23,424 of record SJYX01004071.1, on the reverse strand, counting down.
AGAAAAGCTATGACAAACCTAGATAGCATATTGAAAAGCAGAGACATTACTTTGCCAACAAAGGTCCATCTAGTCAAGGCTATGGTTTTTCCAGTAGTCATGTATGGATGTGAGAGTTGGACCATAAAGAAAGCTGAGGGCCAAAGAACTGATGCTTTTAAATTGTGGTTTTAGAAAAGACTCTTGAGATTCCCTTGGACTGCAAGGAGATCAAACCAGTCAATCCTAAAGGAAATCAGTTCTGAATACTCATTGGAAGAATTGATGCTGAAGCTGAAGCTGAAGCTCCCAGTACTTTGGCCACCTGATGGGAAGAACTAATTGGAAAAGACCCTGATGCTGGGAGAGATCGAAGGTAGAAGAAGGGGACAACAGAGGATGAAATGGTTGGATGGCATCACCGCTTGATGAACACGAGTCTGAGAAAGCTCCAGGAATTGGTGAAGGACAGGGAAGCCTGGCAAGCTGCAGTCCCTGGGGTTGCAGAGTCAGACACAACTGAGCAACTGAACTGATAGAACTGAAGCCAGTAAAAGCTATGTTGAAAATATGCAAGGTTAAGTCAAGAAAAGGATCCCAGAACCAGAGAAATAACCACCTAACCAACTAATTTAAGTCAACTTTGGATAGGTTTTCTTAAGAGTATTCATATAATCTTTTAAGTGGCAAACAGAGGTCCAACGAGAATTATGATTTGTCAAATGTTGGTCAACTGGGGTGTTATCTAAGTGGAAGTTTCCAGAAGAAAATGAAAAATTTGAGTGACCTACAGTTTTTAGCAAGCCAAACTGTCTCCAGTGTATTAAAAACTCTACACGGATTAAAATAACCCACATTTATCTCACTCAGAACTGTTTTAAAAAATTCATTAAGTCAAATGGTAAGTGGGAAATGATATAAAAGCTCTTTACAAATATAAAAATGAACAATGAAGAAAAGGAAATTCATGTAAGGAAAAAAATGTCCAATAAACACAAAAAGTTAAATCTCATTGATTGTGTTTATTTTTTTTTAATTAAAACCAGTCACCATTTAACATCAAATGGGAAAAATGTGTTATCATGGTCACACCCAGTTTTAGCAACTGTGTTGGAAATCTCATTTACAACTGGTAGGAGTGAAAACTGAAACACTTCTGGAAGGCATTTGGTAATACATGGCGGAAGACTTAAAATAGTGCATACTCTCTGACCCAGCAGTTCCCTAGAATTTATCCTAAAGAATGATCACACATGACAAAAATATCTAATTAAAAGTACTAGCAACACGGGATAGTTTATAAAAGCAAAAATGTGGGATCTAACTAAAAATCCCAAAGTAGAGGAAACAATTAAGTTTTGGAAAGTCTTAATGATAGGATACAAATAATAATTACAATTATCAATATTTAAATACAAGCTCTGCTCATTTGTAGCTGAATCGCTCAGGGAAAGCTAATTACTCTCTCTGCACCTGTTTCCCTGTAAAATATGGGTCGTTGTGAGGGTTAAATTAATAAACATACCTAAAGCGCTCAGGATAACACTGACACATAATAAGAACTCAATAAAAACTTTTTTTTTAAGCAGAGGAACATTGTAGCCTAATATCCTGGAAAAATGTTACTGATTAAAAAAAATGATTATAAACCAGTATATACACAGTATTTTTCTAAAATATATCTCATATACATACATTTCTAAAAATAAAGCCTAGAAGGATATAAAACAAAACAGAAACTATACATCTCAGGACTCCCCTGGTGGTCCAGTGGTTAAGAAACTGCTTCTATTACAGGGGGCATGGGTTTGAGCCCTGGTTTGGGAGCTAAGTTCCTGCATGCCATGCATGAGGCACACCAAAAAAGAAAACCAAAACCCAGCACATCTCTTTAAATAATAAGATTATACATTATCTTCCATATTTTTGTAATTTTTTTCAACAAAAAACATGTGCTACTCGTACAAAAAGTAAAAGCTACCTATCATCTACCAAATTTAAACAAAACACTGTCATATATTTGCTCCAGTTGGTAATGAGTCCATCCCAAATTAGTAGGGTAGTACGGTAAAGAATCAGAATGGTAGACATTTCTCCTTACAGCTTTTATTACTGCACAATACAAACTTGGTCTCCATTTTACAAACCTTATACATAAAGTTTTCTTCCCGAAAGCTACTTTATTCCAGTTTCCCCTCTTCCTACAGAAGGATGATCTAGATTTTCTATGTTATTCTTAGCGTTTAAATTAGAATGCCTGTCACAAAAGTGAACTGGCCACATGAGGAAACCAGTGCAAAAACAACTGAGTTCTCACTGGCTTCTATCCTGAGGGAAGAATGCATGGCTGGCAGTGGTGAGATGGGGCAATTATAACATCTTTTCTTGTAACAGCTGAGGACAAGGCCCAGTGGACAGACTGTCTTAGTCACATGAGCCTTTTGGGGTCTATTTTCTCTAGGTGAACCAGAGGTTTCAGCTGCTCCGCAAAGTTCCTCATGTCATCAGAGACCACATCCTGCCCAGCTGGTGCAACAACGCTTAGTTCCACGAGATAGGACAGTGACAGGGCCTCAGTGTTGTCCGTGTTCCCTGGCACCAGGATGCGGAAGACCTTGTATACCACGATCTTCATGATGCCTTTCCGGAACAAGTGTCCCCTGGCAACAAATTCGTGGTCCATGCGAAAGCCCATTTCCATGAGGAAGTCAGTGAGGTTCTCAGATGTTGCAATGTCTACGCAGTTACGCACCAGGGCATGGCGGTTCTTGTCTCCCATCTCTGGCTGTCCCAGGTAGCGAAGATGCCAAGGTGCCCCTGCCCTATCCAGAGAGCGTCGGGCCCTTAGAACAAATGGACTGGCCTGCTGGCCCTTAAGGAGGAATACCATCTCATGGTCAACAAAAGTCTCGGGTTCCATGTTGTCACATAAACCACGAAGGCGGTGGATGAGGCTTTCCAAGCTGTGATCTAAAACACTTCCTGAAGAAGCAAAAAAGCACTACTGAGTTCCATCTTTCATGCTGGGTAATGGAATTAGCAAAAGACTGAAAAAAACTTAAATGAAAAACCAAAATAATTTATTGCAGTGTTTTGTAAACCATAGGCCCAATATATGAGATTTTAAAGAGGTTACACTGCCAAGATATTATATAACAAGTTAATCTCTTTTCAATTTTTTGCACTGTCTTATTTGGTACTAGAAGTTAGGCTTTGTTTAGTAATGCTAACCTCAAGCAGACTTTGGGGTTTAACAGGCAATAGTATCTACCTAGAATAATTATTTTATTCCATTCTATTATAAAATAATGTATATTATTTTATATAAGACAAAAATAATAAATAAAACAGCATATGTGTGTGTTAGTTGCTCACTCGTGTCCGACTCTGCAACCCCACAGACCTGCCAGGTAGCCTGCCAGGTTCCTCTGTCCATGGGATTTTCCAGGCAAGAATACTAGAGTGGGTTGCCATTTTCTTCTCCAATAGAATAGTGTATTTCCCTCCAATCTCTTTTCACTTTTCCACTTTATTTTTCTTTAGCTTATCACCTCAATTCTTTAGTCATCTTCAACATATCAGTGTATTGACTTTTTAATCATCTTTCTTTCTCTACTGCTGATACTCCAATGTGAGGAACATATTCCTTTATTGACTAAATCTATTAAATAAAAATATACTACTGTAACTACAGTAAATATTGACAGTGGTATTCAAATGACTAAATTTTTGGAAAAGCAACAGTGGGTCCCAGTTATCATAGGACAGAAGATCACAAGAGTAGGGAGTGGGTCCTACATTCAGAAGAGTGTCAGACATGTGTTTTTTCATTCTTCAAACATTTAAGGAGCTTTGTTAAGTGCTGGTTCATATACTTACACTTACTGAATGGCAGCATGCTAAGAAGTAGGGGGCCTGGCCTGTCCAGAGATTACAGTTTAGTGGGGGAAACAAAAAAAATAAATAAGTAAACCAATAAACAAGAGATAAATGGAAATAAATAAGTAAACAAATAAACAAGAGACAAATGGGGTATGGAATAGAGAGCAACCGGTATGGGTGGAGAAGAGGAGACCTCTTTGAGGGCTTGGAGTAGTCAGAGAAGATCTCTAAGGGAATGACAACTGAGTTGAGGCCTGAGGGATAAATATGAGATGGCTATGTGAAGGGCTGGAACAAAGTATAGAGGCCGGGGGATCAGAGGTAGGAAAGAGCTTGGGGAATCCAAAGAAACGAAAGGATCTCAGTGTGGCTGAAGTATGGTAAGCAAGATGGAAGATGATCATGAAATCAGCATTTGGGATGGGCCAAAGCAGGCAGGCCTTATGTGTCGCCCGTGCTAAAGGCTGTATTTTATTGTAAGGCCACTGGGCAGTTATTAGCTCCACACTTTATTCTCTATGCAACAAGGAAAGATATGACTGGATTTACATTTTAAAAAGATCATTCCAGGAAAACTGGTATGGACACTTCAACCAGACAGGGTCACATGAAAAAAAGTAGGAATGAGGGGAGGCGGGTCCAAGTTAAAAAAGTCTTAAGAGACATGGTTTTCATATGTAATGCATGAGACGATATTATGCCCTGGATCAAAACACAAGATGGAGGAAACTTTTGAATATGAACTATATATTAGATGATATTAAAAATATATTATGACTTTTTCAGGTAATAATGATAGTATTGGGGTTATTAAGGAAGATACGCTTGCTTTTTTAGAGATGTATACTTAAAGTGTTTGGGGGTAAAATGTGACAAGATCTGAATCTGTCTTCAAAAACGGCAAAAGGAAAAAGATAGAGCAAATATGGCAAAAGGACAGAAACAGAAATCTAGATGACTAGATCTACAAATCTAAGTTGACTGTTCACAGGAATTCCCTGGTCATCCAGTGGTTAGAACTTGGTGCTCCCAATGAGGGTGACCCAGGTTTCACCCCTGGTTCAGGAACTAAGATCCTGCATGTCATGCTGCTGCTGCTGCTAAGTCGCTTCAGGCGTGTCCGACTCTGTGCGACCCCATAGACTCTATTTTCTTTTCTCTGAGATTGATTCTTGAATGCATGGCTTAAGCAACTGATAACTGACAGCGGCACTTACTGAGATGGGAAAGACTGACATAGAGGCAGCCTGAGGAGTGAAATTAACAATCTTATTTTGTTCATAGTAAGTTACTAAATGGATGATCTGAATTAAAGTCTAAATTCTTCCACTAAAGATTAAATGACCTCCTGAAAATCATAACCCTCCCTGGGTCTTGAGTTTTCTCATCTGGGAAAGTCACTTCACTTCTATTTCCTGATCTAAAAGATGGAACTAATAACGGTATCCTAACATTACCATATGATCTATTAATCTCACCTCTGGGCATTCACTCCTAAAGAATTCAAAGCAGGATCTTGAAGAGGTATGTGCACACTCATGTTCACTGAGCGTTATCTATGATAACCATTTGGGTAGAAGCAATCCAAATGTCTGACAGAGAAATGAATAAAGAAAATGTGGTATGTACATACAGTGGAACATTATTCAGATTTTTAAAAGGAGATTCTCTCACATGCTAAAGGGTTAATGTTGAGGATATTATACTACGTGAAATAAGCCAGTCATAAAAAGACAAATACTGAATGCTTCCACTCTTATGAGGTTATCTAACGTTGTCAGAATTAGAAACATCAAGCAGAAAGGTTGTTGCCAAGGCCTGGGGCGAGGGGAATTAGTGTTTAACAGGAATAGAATTTCAATTCTGCAAGATGAAAAAGTTCTAGAGATTAGCTATACAACAATGTGAAATACTTAACATTACTGAACTGTATGCTTAAAAATGTTTAATATGGTAAACTTAATGTTATGTATTTGTGACCATAATTAAAAGTAAACTGGGGAATAAAAGGGTGCCAGAAATTATGCAGGTAGCTTTTATATAACAGCCTCTCTCATCTCCATGGAAAGCGGAACAGAAAACAGGAAAACAGGTAATTCAAGCTCCCTAGTTCACTTACCCTGCAGCAGGTACTCCATCATGTTAATGGTGCCCCCGGTGACAGGCATCATGGTGACTGGAGGTGCCTCCATGTTTATCTGTTTAAGTTGAAAATGACAGAACTAGATTTGGAATCCCCAGTCAGGTAACGAACAGGATACACCTGGAGAAGAGTTATACTTGTTAATACATGGGAGAGGCAGAGAGAGACCAGATCTGCTTGGGTCATTGGCCTGGAGATGAAAATTCATTCATCCACCCATTCAAAATTTTTAGTAACTGCTATAGGCCAGTTTCAGGTGATCCAGAAAGACACAAAGGAGGCCTGATCATGGAGTTACAGGATAATCTTTCAGTCTCAAGGTCTGAAACCCTTCAGTGGTTTCTGTGCACCCTGGGACTCAATGTCTTTCTTCTAAAATGAGGCCACGATATTAACCCCCAAGTCTTTGTGGCTCAGATGACATAATGGACCTGCAACTAAAGGCTGAAAAGTGACTTAAGGACTCTTGTATGCCCTTCAATCTACAGATGAGGATGTTGAGGCTTGGGGAGGAGCCTAAGGACACACAATAGGTCGCTGGCAGAACCTAGACCAGACTAAAATCTAGGCGTTCCACCTCTCTGAAAACCTTTTAGAGCGACTGAAGCGAAAGCACGAAGTTCTTTCCACTGATGCTTTGTGTTAGTCGTTCAGTGGTGTCCGACTCTTTGTGACCCCATCGACTTAGGCCTGGCTTCTCTGTCCACGGGGCTTTCCAGGCAAGGATACTGGAGTGGGTTGCCATTTCCTTCTCCAGGGGAATCTTCCCAATATAGGGATCAAACCCGGGTCTCCTGCATTGCGGGCGGATGCTTTACCGTCTGAGTTTACTAGGGAAGCCCCAATGATGTTTTAGGGCCTCCTAAAGCCATCATCAAAACGTGCCCACTTACACGAAAAACACACCTCCGAGCGCGTTCCAGCCTCTTCCAGCAAAGCGGGGAACCGTATTCACCCGAGCACCTCCGAGCTTTCGAGCAACAACCACCACCCCCAGGCCTAAACTTGAAAACCCCTAGGCAGTGCAACACTTCTCTTGCCTCCTCCCACTTCTGACAAAAATCTTTCGTCGCGCAAACCTCGACACCGCCACTCTGCGACGTAAGGGTGCCGAGAGGACAAAAAAGTCACTTCCGCTGTACGACAAGCAGGAGCGCATGCGCAAACTGCGATGCTGCACGGAAGATGGCGGCCTCCTTAGGAGGGGTCCTTTGGGAGGTTCAGGCGGCATTGCCGTCATAGGCCGTCTTCTAGGAAAATAGTTTTTTCAACTGTGAAGACCTGGACGTGTTTTTGTCCAGGAAATCTCTTGGACCTGAAAGGACAAAGAGACCCTGGGGAAGAGAACTTCAGAAAAAGAGAGATTGTCGTAAAACAGAAATTTACTTGGTTGGGTATCTGAAGATAGAACTTCCCGGTTGCTCAGCGGTAAAGAATCTGCCTGCAGGAGACACAGAAGCCTATGGTTGGATCCCTGGGTCGGGAAGATCCCCTGGAGGAGGGCATGGCAACCCACTCCAGTATTCTTGCAATCCCATGGACAGAGTGGCTGGCTACAGTCCAATGGCTGGCTACAGTCCAGTGGCTGGCTACAGTCCCATAGGCTCAAATAGTCCCGCAGGACTGAAGCGACTGAGTACGCACGCAGCAAACTGTAAAGAACCGTGAGGGAGCTCAGCAATACATTTAATATTTGTTCACTCTTCCGTGTTTGTTTTACTTCAATACAAAAATATTGAGAGATAAATTCAATGAGTACTGTTTATGTGGCAAGGACATAAAGTCCAGGAAAAGAGCGAGCTGGAATAACGTGACTGAAGCCCTCTCTTGGAAAGAAAAATTTAAAGGGCACTAAAACACTCAGTAATAAATTTTTAAAAATTTAATGCAGGGTGTGCGAGCCAAGTAAGCGACGCAGACGCATCCCCAGGCCGGAGGTTCACTCAGAACAGCTCCCACTCCTAAAGAAGAGCTGCGCGTGGAAAGTTTTGGTACTCATCTGGCCCCTCCCTCCGGCCGGCGTGCGCGGCTCCGCGGGGGCGGGGTGGGGCCCACCTGCGCCTCCTAGGGGGCGTGCAACCCGCCGCAGTGGGACTCAGTCTCCTAACCACCGCCGCCGCCACACCTTACAGCACTTTGGCTTCTGATGTTTTCATTTCCCTTGCTGAGGTGCTGCTTCTGGGTTAAAGTCATCTTATTGCCTGTCCATTTGTAGACAGGACAAGGTCGCTCGAATAGATCAGGAGTCGAGCTCAGAGTGGGCTTCCCTGGTGGCTCAGACGGTAAAGCGTCTGATCCCCCTGGAGAAGGAAATGGCAACCCACTCCAGTACTTTTGCCTGGAAAATTCCATGGCCGGAGGAGCCTGGCAGGCTATAGTCTATGGGATCGCAAAGAGTCGGACACGACTGAGCAACTTCACTCCAGCTCAGAGTAGGTTAAAGGTANAATGGCAACCCACTCCAGTACTTTTGCCTGGAAAATTCCATGGCCGGAGGAGCCTGGCAGGCTATAGTCTATGGGATCGCAAAGAGTCGGACACGACTGAGCAACTTCACTCCAGCTCAGAGTAGGTTAAAGGTACACACATGTTGGGAGTGGGGATCAAAACAGAAGGAGGGTTGCCAAGTACAGCCAGGACTAGGTGTTCACCGTGTATACTTAATAAAGGCCAGAATCTCATTTGTCTCTGATGGGCGGGTCTGTTGGTTTCACTGTATAAAATTCAAACCGGATCCGAACCAGTTTCATGGAGTAAAACACTGGACTTCACGGTGGCCACTGTTCCCATCAAGAAAGGATGGTTGCGTTTGGAAGTAAACATGTTGGAGAGCTGTAAACACCACAAACCTAAATACAGGTCACAAGGCTGAAACTGGGCCTAATTAGACCTGAAACCAAGGAAAAGAATTCGGCTTCTCCAGCTGGCTCTCCTATGGACTTTTGATGGTTTACCGCAGCTGGATTACAGGCACTTCTGAAGGTACTGAGTCCTGTGGTGAGTCTTCCAGGCAGTTCTCGATAAGAGGCACTTTCCAGACTTCAAGACGGCAGAAGAGCAAGAGTCAACTTTGAGTCAAGCTCAAAGGTAGTAGATCCAGGGACTGACAGATTAACCTACAAAAGTGACAAGAACAGTGGGAAAAACTAGCTGTTCTGCCCCAGGGGTGTGGGAAAATGTCTCAAATTGCAAACACTTTACATCTATGATGCCCAACAGACTTTATCAATTTTCGATCAAATCATGACAAAGACACCGAAGGCATAGATTCTTCATTTGAGAAGGCCAGCTGGAGGATAAGGTACGGAGAACTGTGGAAAAACACCCTTTATCCTTTGATTCTCTGAAGAAAGAACCCCAGTTACAGGAAGAAGAGAGAACTGCAGACAGGTGAGGTGCCCTTCAGGTTCAAGGCGCACCCGTTGCCTTAATTTGTCATCATTAATCTGTCAGAGAAGAAGGTGAAGAATACAACCAAGCCCGAAGGCCCAGATTCAGAATCAACAGCTAGAGGAAGAACTAAAACAGCAGAAAGCAGCAGGTTGCTTCGAGGTATCCAAACACCACCATCTACCTCAAGGCTTTTTGTAGGGAAAGAGCAAATTAGCCAAGATGGTGTGGTCAGGCCCTCTCTCTCTTGCCCCACATTTTGTAAATAATGGTTATGTAACATCTGAGCTCATTTATAGCACTGCTCATGCGCATCAGGAGGTACTCGCTTGGCCAAGGGCCACTGTTTTTCTCTAAGCATATATGAGCTTTACCTGGAAAGCCCTGGTGGGCTATGTTATGGGTATGTGACGTTATGGCTGTTGCTACGGCTGCTGCGTCAGCCAGGAGAAAGACTACTTTATGTTACATTATGGCTATGTTATGGCTACCTTATGGTTAGGTTAGGTTATGTGATGTTATGGCTGCTGTGTCAGCCAGGAGAGAATAAAGGTGTCTGCAGTTCCTACTGCTCCTTGCATCTTCTTCCAGCCTCTTAGCTTGTGTCTTGCCTACTCTGGATTCAAAGAATAGTGCGGCACAGTGAGACACAGGCTGTAGCTCACCAGGCTCCTCTATCCATGGAATTTTCCAGGCAAGAATACTGGAGGGGGTTGCCACTTCCTGCTCTAGGGGATCTTTCTGACCCAGGAACTGAACTCGTGTCTCCTGTGTCTTCTATATTGGCAGGCAGATTCTTTACCACTGAGCCCACCTGGGAAGTCCCTGCTAACCATCGGACTGTCAGGGAATTCCCTTTTTAAACATTTTTAATGACATTTACTCAAGTTTTAGCTGGCATTTCAGAAGCGGCATTTAAAAAAAAAAAAGAATGAGTAAGAAATGGATGGACAATATGGTAAAACTTGGACAAAGGCTCAGGAGTTATAGGGGTATAAGGATGTGAGACCTGGCGCTTAGAATGGAGCTTGCTTCTGTCTTCTGTCGCTACCCAGCTGTGCAACCTTGGGCAATTCATTTCCCCTCTCTGTGCTTCAGCTTCCTTTGTTATAAAATAGAGTTAAAAATAGTACTTTCTGAAGCAGGGAAGGTTGTAAAAATAAAATGAGATGTTTATGAAACACAGCATAGAGCCTGGCTTATTGTAAGCAATCAATAAATGATAGCTATTATTATTACACTTTATATCTCTCATTTGAGCAAACACATTCTATCTTAATGAATATATTTTGTGCATGTCTCATCCCCCAAAGTCAGAGAAGGCAATGGCACTCCACTCCAGTACTCTTGCCTGGAAAATCCCATGGATGGAGGAGCCTGGTGGGCTGCAGTCCATGGGGTCGCTAAGAGTCAGACACGGCTGAGCGACTTCACTTTCACTTTTCACTTTCATGCATTGGAAAAAGAAATGGCAACCCACTCCGATGTTCTTGCCTGGAGAATCCCAGGGACAGGGGAGCCTGGTGGGCTGCCGTCTATGGGGTCCCACAGAGTTGGACACGACTAAAGTGACAGCAACAGCAGCATCCCCCAAAGTAGATTATAAACATCTTGAAGGGAGGAATCATGTATTTCCTTTTATATATTTGTGTCTTAGACAGGTCAGGCTGCTGTAACAAAATATAAATGAAATGGCTTATGAATAACAGAAATTTATTTTACATAGTTCTGGAGGGTGGACATCTGAGCTTAGGGTTCCAACATGGTTGGGTTCTGATGAGCACTCTCTTAAGGTTGCAGCTTGCCAACCTCTCCTTGTAGCCTCACATGGTGAAGACCAGAGAAAACTCCCTCTGAACTCTCATTAAGGACACTAATCCCATTCACAGGGGCCCCCTTTCCTCTTGACCTCTTCTAACCCTAGCCATTTCTCAAAGGCCCTTGCTCCTATTACTGTCACATTGGTAGTAGTATTTCACCAATACCAGTAGTATTTCATTGGTAGGAGGGTTTCACCATAAGGATTTGGTGAGGGGGGACACAAACATTCTGTCTACAGCAATGTACTTTATAGGTAGTGGGCGTTCAAAAATGTTGAACACATCAAAATGACTACCACTTATTGAACAGTTGCTATATATAGCTTTACACTGTATGTGTGTAACTATGTCAAATACCTCCCAAAGGTAGCTATTACCATCTCCACTTTACAGAGGAGGAAAAAGAGGTTCAGAGTGGTGAAGTGACTTGCCCAAAGCCGAATTGCCAGTAAATGGCAGGACTCAGATTCAAAATCAGTTCTTTCAGTTATAAACCATCTCTTTACCATGCCTCCCTCTGAATTCGTGGGCTCTTTCTCCACGGTTAATTTCCTCAATTATTACAATTAATGGCACCAAAGAAGGAGAAAACGTCATACATTAATGCTTCCCAGCCCATCACTAGACTGGGCTCCAAGGAGTAAGACTAGTTCTTGGCCAGTCTTCATCAGAACAGCAGACCATCAACATGGATTGCAGGGCACACTTACCCATACACAATTCCTTCATCAATTTTCTAGAATAGTCTGATATAAATTGACAGATCTAGCTCTCTGTTATCTGAAATGCTAGGATAGCAACCTTAGTGTTACAGACTAGTTAATCTCCCTAGGAAAATCTGCTTCCTGTGCATAGTCCTCAGGGAAATGCATAACTGCTCTTTTCAGCCTAGCTGTTTCCACCATCCTTATAAGTTCATGCCACTTCTCAGAGTAAAAACCAAACTTCTCACTATGCCTGCATGGTCTGCCCTCATCACCTGTTACCTCTCTGACCATTTCCAGCTGTGTCTGCCTCCGCCCCCTTCACTCAGCTCCAATCACACTGTTCTCACTGGTCTTACTTGAACATGTCAAGGAGGCTCCCATCTTAATGGTGGTTCAGTCAATCTGGAGCGTCCTTTTCTGCTGAACTGCAGGATTCACTCCCTTGTTTCCTTTTGGTCTCCTCTCACATCTTTACTAGGCATGCCTTCCCTGAGCACCCATTTCAAATTGTAATCCACTATCCACCCTGTATTCCCTCATACCCTATTGTACTTTTCTTCACAGGACGTTTGACTAGGTGATATACTGCCTATTTACCAATTATTTGTTTATTTGCTCCCCTCCCCACTAAAATCACAAGTTCCATGAAAGCAGAGTTTTATTTACTACAGTATTCCCAGCTCCCAGAATGATGCCTGGCATGGTGCATACACTTAATAAATACTACTTTTTTTGAGAGAATGATTTGAAGATAACAGAGGTTACTAGATGCTTTTCTTGGTCTCCTAAATTTAGTCCGCCCTGAATTCAGGGGAACCTAAGTCCTTAAATTCCAAACGGGAAACACTGCATCTTTCTTCTAGGCATGTGTTGTCTAATATGACAGCAGTGAACCACATGTGGTTATTAACCACTTGAAAAGTGCTTAGTTCAAATTGATTTAAGCTCTCAGTGTAAGATACACATTGGATTTTGAAGACTTCCTACGAACTATATCGATAATTTTATATATTGATTACATGTTGAAATGATATTTTGGATATTTAGTGTTTAATAAAATAAATGATTAAATTTAATTTCACTTGTTTCTCATTTTTTACAATGTGTGGCTAGAATATTAAAAATTGCATATGTGACTCACATTCTATTCCTATTGGACAGCACCGCTGTAGGATCTAGATTTGAAGATATGGATTTAAAGCCTGACTGATCTAGGTTTGAATCTTGGCTACTGTTTATATGGCCTTAGGCAAGTTATTTACATTCCTAAGCCTTCAGCAGTGCCTGGCACATACTGTGTATTATAGGTATGCAATGAATCAGGGCTATCATTAGGAGAATGGTTTAGGAACTGCGGAATGTTTAATTTGGAAAAGACTTGAAAGGGTGGAAATAACATCTGTCCTCAACTATATAAAATTATAACAAATCGAGCAAGGAAAGAGTATGAAGAAAGAGGAAGGAAATAGCTTACTTTTATTGAGCATCAGATGCCAGATACTTTGTACTCATATATCTAATTTAAACCTCACAACAATGGTAATTTAATCCACTTAATAAATAAGTTAACAGAAACTAAGTTATTTGCTAATAACTGGTAGAGTCAGAGTTAAAACCCAGATCTGTCTGCCTTCAGATATTTTGCTTACTGTTCTGAGCCAGTCTGCATCCTAAGCAAAATTTATTTTGTGTAGTTCCAGAGGAAAGGACTAGAAATGATGGGAAAAAGTTATAGACAGATTTTGGCTCCAAGTAAGGAGCAATTGGTCACAGTGATGATGTCTAGTAATGAAGAGGACTGCTTGGATAAGTAAATTCCTTTCCAGTGGAAATATTGAAGCCGAGATTATGGAAGAAAGAATTCTTGCCTGGAGTGGGAGATTGAGTGCTTACATTGCTTTGATTCTTGGACAATAGCCACTGTTAAGCCACAGTATTTACATAAAAAGTTTCAGGCAGTTGAGAAACACCTCCATAAACAAGCACATATGTATTAAAAGGCAAAGTCTGATAAACATGGAGACAAAGTACATCTTAGAGTTGAAAAAATAAGGTAGTTGAAACTTATGATATCATAATTCATGGAGAACACCTAGCTTTAGTAATTCTTCACCTCTGGATTTTTTTTCTATTATGAAAACACGGACATCATTATTAATAGTAACCATCATGAGCAAAACACCCAGTGACAAATAATAAATAATACGATTCTGGCTCTAAAGGTGTTTGGTTTGCAGAGAGACAGGTAAAACACCCCAGGTTATTTTGTGCCTAGTATTCTTCATTGGCTGCTGACTCAAAAGTTCACCTTCTTACCCCACCCTCGTATGACAGGCAGCATCAGCCAATTCAACCTCTTAATCTTAAGGCGGGGACCTAAGAAAGTCTGTTGCAGAAGAGTAATTGGCCTATTTACTTGCTGCTTTCCACTTAGCCCGGCCAACTCATCCCCAGCCTCTGGTTGACCAGGTGTCAAGGTGCCTCAGGGGATAGGCTATAATAGTTAATGTATTACACATATCCATAAAAGATTAAAGATTAGCTCTGTTTTAGCTGAACTGTAACTGTCTGTTTGGGTTTCTCCCCTCTTAGGTCTGTGTGGGGAAGTCAGTGTTGTTTTCTATCTGAGGATAATTAACCCACTGGGTCTCAGATTTCCTAGACAGAGGCCCCTTTAGTGTGGGCTTACTGTGTACTGTACCAGACTCTGGGGTAAGCACTTTCAGTGAATCCAGATCACTCATTTACTCCCCACACCCACCTTCTGAAGCAGGTGGTGTTCTTCCAGTCTCATAGCTGCAAGAATTGTGAGTCTGCCATGTGGTATCTTTGGAAGTAAGAGTTTGTTTCAGATCCCCTAAGATTTCATCATCATTAACCCCTTCTTTGGGTTGGAGGATTATACACTATCAACTCAAACCGTTCCTGTAGGACACTCCGCATATAGCCCAGAGGAGCTAAAGAAGCCCAGGGGGGCTCCATGGAGAAGAAGAAGGGCCAGGGTCAACACATAGTGCTTAGCACATAAGATGGATCCTGAAGTCAAGCTGCTTGGGTTAAAATTCTATCACTGTCTAGCCATGTCAGCTTGGGCACCTGGCTTTGCCTCTGTGAAGCTCATGTTCTCCTCTCTCCAGTGGCGACATGCTAGTGCTTCCCTTTAAGGTTGTTATGAGGATTGACTGATACATTTGGCACATAGCAAGTATCAATAGTAATTTTAACTATTTTCATTTTGATTTCAGGAGTTGGATTTTATTAAATGTGGGTTAAAAACAAACAAACATGGATCATATCTGGCCCCAGTTACATACTGGTGTGTGGCCTTGAACTGGTCACTTAATTTCTCTGAGTTTGTTTCTTGGCCTGTAAGACAGGGAAATGATCCACTGAACAGGACTGCTATGAAGAGTACATTATGGCACATGCAATGTGTTGAGCATGTAATAGGTGTTTGCAGACAGTGCCTTCAGGTAGCTTGGTTGTGGATGCAGGGCAAAAACATTTAAAAGAGAACAAATAAAAATAAAATTTTAAGGAGATCATATACAAATGCATATATGTGGAATCTGAAAAAAAAAAGTGGTATAGATGATCCTATTTCCAAAGCAGAAATAGAGAAACAGATGTAGAGAACAATCAATGGGTACTAAGGGGGGAAGGGGATGCGATGAACGGGTAGACTGGGATTGACTTGTATACACTATTGATACCATGTATAAAATAGATAATGAATGAAAACCTAGGGTATATCGCAAGGAACCCAGCTCAGGGCTCTGTGGTGACCTAAATGAGAAGGCAATTCAAAAAAGAGAGGATATATATGTACGTATGACTGATTCACTTTGCTGTACAGTGGAAACTAACACAACATTGTAAAGCAACTACACTGCAGTTAAAATTTGTTTTAAAAGTTTAAAAAAATTTAAGGAGAATGATATGTCCTTATACAAACATAGCAAGGCAAGCTGTGGCATAAAGTTTAGTCAATATAAATTGTGTGCCTGCTTCAGGCCAAGCATTGTCCTAGGCTCTTAAAATACAAGAATAAGCAAGGTCAGCAGAAACTAACACAACATTATAAAGCAACTATACCCCAA
The DNA here is from genome assembly GCA_006410675.1 of Oreotragus oreotragus. Lineage (NCBI taxonomy): Eukaryota > Metazoa > Chordata > Mammalia > Artiodactyla > Bovidae > Oreotragus > Oreotragus oreotragus. The sequence goes on along the minus strand of SJYX01004071.1, from coordinate 7,403 downwards.
TAAAAATTTTAAAGAAAGAGCAAGACAACCTAAAGCCCTCCCCTGACAGGCCTACGTTTTAGAGATCAAACATTACATACCATTAAAATGGTTACAAAGGAAATAATGTGAAAAACGCATATGATGTCAATTTTATTTATTTATTTATTTATTTTGATGTCAATTTTAAAAAGCCAGAAAATCGTATGTATGATGTGATTTTAGCTATATAGCCTCCAAAGCATCTCTGCACAGAGGGGAAAAAACCTCTAATACCAACAATAATTGATTTTGGTTAATGAGACCAGAGATTATTTTTCTTCTAATTGTCTCTGTTTTCCAAATTTTGATGAGCATGTGTTACCTAAAAAGCTTAAAGCAAGCCACATGTTCATCAAGAGGTAAATGGATAAACAAGATGGGATATATTCATCCAACGCAATCATATTCAGCAATAAAAAGAAGGAGTACTGATATATGCAACAAGATCGGTTCAGTTCAATCACTCAGTCGTGTCCGACTCTTTGCGACCCCATGAACCGCAGCACGCCAGGCCTCCCTGTCCATCACCCACTCCAGGATTTCTCTCAGACTCACGTCCATCGAGTCCATGATGCCATCCAGCCATCTCATCCTCTGTCCCCTTCTCCTCCTGCCCCCAATCCCTCCCAGCATCAGAGTCTTTTCCAATGAGTCAACTCTTCGCATGAGGTGGCCAAAGTACTGGAGTTTCAGCTTTAGCATCATTCCTTCCAAAGAAATCCCAGGGCTGATCTCCTTCAGAATGGACTGGTTGGATCTCCTTGCAGTCCAAGGGACTCTCAAGAGTCTTCTCCAACACCACAGTTCAAAAGCATCAATTCTTCGGCACTCAGCCTTCTTCACAGTCCAACTCTCACATCCATACATGACCACAGGAAAAACCATAGCCTTGACTAGATGGGCCTTTGTTGGCAAAGTAATGTCTCTGCTTTTCAATATGCTATCTAGGTTGGTGCAACAAAATAGATGACTCTAAAAACACTCTAAGTGAAAGAAGCCAAACATGAAAAAATATATAATTTGTGATTCTATATACAAGATATTCTGAAACAGACAAAACTAATCTATAGTAAAATAAATGTGATCTTGGCTTGCCTGGAGTAAGGAATGAGAAGGATTAATTACAAAGAGACACAAGGGAACTTTTTGGGAAAATGGGAATGTTCTCTTTTTTGATTGTGATGGTGGTTACTGAGGTGTGCATATTTGTCAAAACTGATCAGGCTGTACCTTTAAATGGGCGTATTTGAATTGTATGTAAAAGTATTGTAATAAAATTGATTAAAATAATGAAAAAATTTCCAGTTTTTTTCTGCTTACAATAGCATTTCATGCTTATTATAATAAATTCTAGCATTTTTTTTAAGATGTTAAATTATTTTTAAATTAATTAAATTATTTTAATTGGAGGATAATTACTTTACAATATTGTGGTGGTTTCTGCTATACCTTGACATGAATCAGCCACGGGTGCACAATTGTCCCTCCATTCTGAACCCTCCTCCCACCTCTCTCCCCATTGCATCCCTCTAGGTTGTCACCCTGCTTATTTAACTTATATGCAGAGTACATCATAAGAAATGCTGGACTGGAAGAAACACAAGCTGGAATCAAGATTGCCAGGAGAAATATCAATAACCTCAGATATGACACCACCCTTATGGCAGAAAGTGAAGAAGAGCTACAAAGCCTCTTGATGAAAGTGAAAGAGGAGAGCAAAAAAGTTGGCTTAAAGCTCAACATTCAGAAAACGAAGATCATGGCATCCAGTCCCATCATTTCATGGGAAACAGATGGGGAAACAGTGTCAGACTTTATTTTCCAGGGCTCCAAAATCACTGCAGATGGTTACTGCAGCCATGAAATTAAAAGACACTTACTCCTTGGAAGAAAAGTTATGACCAACCTAGATAGTATATTCAAAAGCAGAGACATTACTTTGCCGACTAAGGTCCATCTAGTCAAGGCTATGGTTTTTCCTATGGTCATGTATGGATGTGAAAGTTGGACTGTGAAGAAAGCTGAGGACCGAGGAATTGATGCTTTTGAACTGTGGTGTTGGAGAAGACTCTTGAAAGTCCCTTGGACTGCAAGGAGATCCAACCAGTCCATCCTGAAGGAGATCAACCCTGGGATTTCTTTGGAAGGACTGATGCTAAAGCTGAAACTCCAGTACTTTGGCCACCTTATGAGAAGAGTTGACTCATTGGAAAAGACTCTGATGCTGGGAGGGATTGGGGGCAGGAAGAGAAGGGGATGACCGAGGATGAGATGGCTGGATGGCATCACGGACTCGATGGACATGAGTCTGAGTGAACTCCAAGAGATGGTGATGGACAGGGAGGCCTGGTGTGCTGCAATTATTGGGGTCGCAAAGAGTCGGACATGAGTGAGGTACTGAACTGAACTGAACTGAGGTTGTCCCAGAGCACCAGCTTTGAGTGTCCTGCTTCATGCATTGAACTTGCACTGGTCATCTCATGATATTTTTTAAAGTCTTTGTTGAATTTGTTACAGTCTTGCTTCTGTTTTGATTTTTTGGCTATGAGACAGGTGCGATCTTAGCTCCCCAACCAGCGATCAGACTTGTACCTCCTGCACTGGAAGGTGAAGTCTTAACCTCTAGACCACCAGGAAAGTCCCAGAAATTCTAATATGTTAGAAAAAGTTCAAATATTTAGGCAAAGTTTACATTCTCCATCTTGAGAAATTGGAAAGTCACTGCAAATCTAAGCACAGGGTTTGGTACACAATAAATATTGGTTTAAAAAAAACTTTAAAGAGAGAATTAATGCCACGAGGAAGCTAGAAGAGTGAATAGAATGTTACACCCAGTAAAAACTACAGAAATCCAAGAGAAGCCCTGTGGAAGATAAGGCCCTCAGAGATGGCAGGACAGGTGTGTGACCTTTATGAGATCCCCACAGGTGGGAAGGAAGTGAGACTGGATATCAGAAGAGGTGAACTGATAAGGAATTGTATTTCACTGGCCTTTCTACTTGCTCTTAGGGTTCTGGCCTCCCTTCCCTTGGGGGAAGGAGTGAGACTGTGGCAATGATGAAGATCATGGTGGCAGAGAAAAGTTGAAAATAAGTGAAGGAGGTAGTTGGCACAGGATTCTCAGTAATGACCAAGTCAAACAGGGAGCTAATTCCCAACATCATTGTCTTTCCTGTAACTGGCCAGTATTTTGATTGATTGATTGTCCTTTATGAATAGAATGGTATCAGTCAGCAATTACACAGCAAGAACCCATAGAAAGTCCTACCTTGGCATTATTTGGGGGTGCACAATGGTGCAAGACTCAGGCCCCGACTCCCGCCACAGTGGGAATAAGATTACTAGTTAAATGACTCCTAAAGTGAAGTTCACCAAGTGCTTTTCATTCGTTTCACTCCATTCTCCCACCATCAGGGATAAGAGGTAACAGGAAGAGATGTACGGCAAAGGACAAAGAGACAGACACGCCTCACCCATGCTGAGATGCCAACTCCACCCCCTATAAGCCGGATGAGCTCAGGTGGCGACATCCTCTCCTATGGCCATTGTGAGGATGAAAGGACATGTATATGACACACCTAGCACCGTGGTATGTAACCCAGTAACTGGGTTGCTGGTACTGCGGTCATCCCAATTTTATGGATGTGGACATGGCTCAGTGGAAGTCATGAGGAAAACAAAACGTAAGATAGAGCTGAGACTTTCTGAGAAATCTCCAGGTTGGAAGAATCATTCACTACTATTGCCCGCTCTTCCTCTAGAGTGGGCTGTGTAGGAAACAGAGACCATGCCCAAAGGGTGACTTAGGGAAAGACCTGTTGACATGAAAGCACAGGATCATAGACTTCAAGATTATCAACTCTGGGAATTCCCTGGCTGCCCAGTGGTTAGGATTTGATGCTTTCACTGCCAGGTCCCAGGTTCAATCCCTGGTTGGGGAACTATGGTCCTTCCTGCAAGCCACCAGTAGACATGATCATCTCCCTCTCCCCCACCCCACAGAATAGACAGGGAACCCAAGGCCCACAAGCAGAAGGGACTTGCCTAAATGACTCAGCATAAAATGGCAAGTCCTGAACCATGGCCAGACTTTACTCTTGCTCCTTCCTTCTGAACCCAAGTTCTCTAGTCATACAGGCTTGGGGTCGATTCTTGACCCTGTGTAAACTAGCTATGGGATGTAACATCTCTGACGCTCAGTGTCTACATTGGTAAAATTAAACATCTCACTGGCTTACTATAAATATTAAATATGGTGCATGTGGAGTGTGCAAAAATTTAAACATGTGTACACTTCCCATTTTACAGAGGAGGAAATGAGGCTTGTTGGAACTTCCCTTGGCTCAGGATTGTATCCACGGTCAAAGAGTGAGCCTAGAAGACATTGAAGAAATTTCTGGATGAGGACTGGATGGGCACGGGGTGAGACAAGCTCTCTTGGCCCTGTCAGTGGGAACCACCTTTCTGCCCAGGAACTCAAGAAGATGCTAGCCATCCACAGTGAACTTCCCTGCCTCTGTGGCCTCCGTGCATAAACAGGTTGTGAAACAACCTGGGTTGTGACTCAGCCTGGGGGCCTGCTCTGCTGGTCAGTGCAGGTAGGTTGGGGCTGTTTGGTTGAACTCTGAAAGGACATCGTGTCTGACAAACATGTTGCTTGTCAAAGCCTTGACGGGAGTGCCAAGCACAGACTGTGAACTCTGGTCCCTGAGGCATCACAGATGACTGAACTGGGCTTCTTGATATGTAGACAAGATCTCTGGGTTGTTATTCTGGTCTAACAACCACCCAGGGGCAATGTCATGAAGAGGGGAACATGTTAGAAGCTGGGGAGCCTCCATTTCTCAAGAGGCAGCTTGATGTAATGGCTAGGGTCTGAGCTTTTGGTGTCCACATTATACAGAACTGAGTTCAGATTCTGATCCTGTTCGCTATTGTCCTTGTGACCTTGGGCAGGTGGCTTACCAATGCTAGGTTTCAATATCCATATTCTGTATAAAGCCCACCTCACAAAATTGTCTTTTCAAGATAAAAGATGTAAGTTTCCTGAAGCATAGAAAACTTTCTATACATTGTTATTAGAATCCTGTACCCAAATCTCTTTCTCCACTCTGGACTGGAATTGCCTCCCCATCCCCTCAGCTAAGGGTTTACATTATGGTGGTCCTTTCCCACTCAGTCAGAAGTGGTGAAAAAGTAATCAGTATCACTGTCACAGATACAGGCCCGAGGGCAGTTGTACCATTACCTCTGTATTGATTAATTACATGAAATTAAAAGATGCTTGCTCTTTGGAAGAAAAACTATGACAAACCTCAACAGCATATTAAAAAGCCAAGACGTCACTTTGCTGACAAAGGTCCATCTAGTCAAAGCTATGGTTTTTCCAGTAATCATGTACATATGTGAGAGTTCACCCTTAAAGAGGGCTGAGCGCTGAAGAATGGTTGCTTCTGAATTGTGGTGCGGGAGAAGACTCTTGAGAGTCCCTTGGACAGCAAGGAGATCAAACCAGTCAATCCTAAAGGAAATCAGCCCTGAATATTCATTGGAAGGACTGATGCTGAAACTGAAGCTCCAATACTTTGGCCACCTGATATGAAGAGCCAGCTCATTGAAGAAGACCCTGATGCTGAAGAAGATTGGGGGGCAGGAGGAGAAGGGGGTGACAGAGGATGAGACGATTGAATGGCATTACTAACTCAATGGACATGAGTATGAGCAAATTCCGGGAGATAGTGAAGGATAGGGAAGCCTGGTATGCTGCAGTTCATTGAGTTGCAGAGTCAGATATGACTTAGCAATTGAACAACATCTGATTACTGGATTTATTTCCTAATATTAGAAGAGAAAGAGACATTTTTAACCAAGAATGTGGTGGGCTGAAAACTGTCCCCCAAACCATCCAGATCCTGATCTCTGGAACCTGTGAATGTTACCTCATAAGGCCAAAGAGACTTTGTAGATGTAATTAAGTTAAGGGTATTGAGATGGAGAGATTACCCAGGTATGCCTTAAATGTAATCACAGGTATCCTTAGAAGAGGGAGATAGAGGAATATTTGACTGCAGAAGAGGAGTAGGCAATGTGATGACAAAAGCAGATAGGAGTAATGTGATAGCAAGTCAAAGAATGCAAGCTGCCACCAGAAGCTGGAAGAGGCAAGGAATGAATTCTTCCCTGCAGCGTCCAGGAGAAATCAGCTCTGCCAAACCTGGATTTTTGCTCCAAGCATCCATGTGTGTTCAGTTGATTCGGTCGTGTCTGATTCTTTGCAGCCCATGGACTATAGCCCACCAGGCTCCTCTGTCCGTGGGATTCTCCAGGCAAGAACACTGGAGTGGGTTGCCATGCCCTCCTCCAGGGGATTTTCCTGATCCGGGGATCAAACATGCATCCCTTGTGTCTCCTGCATTGGCAGGCATGTTGTTCACCACTACCGCCACCTGGAAGACCCCTTTAGCCCCATAAGATTCATCATTTCTGCCTTCTGGCCCCCAGAACTGTAAGAGTTTATTTCTGTTGTTTTAAGGTACTATGTTTCAGATCATTTGTTACAAAAGAAATAGAAAACTGATCCAAGGCTGCGATTGTCTTACTAATTATAAAAATCAATACCTGTGGCACTTGAATCTGCCTGCCAATGAAGGAGACACAGGTTTGATTCCTGATCCGGGAAGATCCCACAGGCCTTTGGGATCTAAGTCCATGCTCTGCAGCTACTGAGGCTGTGCTCTAGAGCCTGGGACTGCAACTACAGAAGCTCTTGTGCCTAGAACCCATGCTCTGCACCAAGAGAAGCCACCACAATGAGATGCCTGAGCACAGCTACTAGAGTAAAGCCCATGCAGCAACAAAGATCCCCCAAAATAAATGAAATAATATTTATAAAATATATAATTATAAATTATATAAATAAAGAAAATTATATAAATTATATAAACAAAGAAAATAAAATATATAGATATAGTACAATAAATAAGTAAATTTTATTAAAAATAATTTTTTTAAAGAATAAAAAGGAATAAAATATTGTCACAGGCTACAATGTGAGTCAACCTTGAAAACATGCTGAGTGAAGGAAGCTGATCACAAAAAGACTATATATTGTATGGTTGCATTTATATGAAATAAACAAAATAGACACATTTAGAAGGACAAAAGTATATCAGTGGTTGCCCAGGACTGGCAGGCTATGAGGGTTGAAGGGTGATGGCTAAGAGATGATACAGTGATTTTTTGGGAGGGGGGAATGAAAATGTTCTAAAATTTATTATGATGATGATTGCACAACTGTGAACATGCTAAAAACTTTTGAATTGTACACTCATAGGGTATGTGAGGAGAAGGCAATGGCACCCCACTCCAGTACTCTTGCCTGG